>WBMZ01009665.1:26302-115323 GCA_013400975.1 Atrichornis clamosus | reverse complement strand
CTAGCAAAACCACGACAATGCACCACAGAAAGATAACTGTTTTTAATGCTTGAGGCCTCTCTATGCTGTAATTGTTTTGTAAATATCATGAACTTAAAAAAAAAACCCAAATGTTTTTATCTTCTACAAGTGACATTAATTATTCCAAGTTTATAAAGTGCTTTAGAAGGTAACTAATTTGTAAATATCCTAGATAAATGTTAAATAGTGTTACTATTAATTTGCAGTGACATAAGAAGTTTAAAAATATTATTTTACTGATTTACTAAAATGACAGCAACAAGCTGGGTTTGTTCTACCGTGTAAATTATTTTATGTTACACTGCTGCACAACTTGTTTTTTTAAATAATCAAGCACAGGCCAGGAAAAATTATTTCTGTGCAAATAAAAGACCACCAATTCTGAGAAACCCTGTGGAATATCAAATCCTCTGGTAGCAGCTGGAATTAAGTTACTCTGGAAAAATCCCTTTGCAGTTTTTTTCATATAAGGATCTTTAGATCTCCATCAAGAAAACTCTAAATTGAAACTTAATCTGGAGAACTGAGATCTAAGGCTTCTCCCTAACACAAATGGGTCAGAGCAGGACAGCCACAACATCTGAATGCATAACTTTTAATTGGAGATAATCAGAAGAAAATAAGTTAGACATTTAATTCAGATTTTAACTTTTCCAGTTTTACCTTGGTTAATAAACCCTTTTTTAAAGGCATGTACAGAAATTGAATAATATTTAATTTTCAACTTTTATAGTCTGGATATATATATAATATTCTATTAAAATTATTTTTGAAAGCCAACCAAAAAGTGAAAAAGACTTTTAAAAACATTTGTGAAGTAGTCAATACTTGTCAGAATATCTCTGTGCACATAGGTTCAATATGTGCCTCATTGTTTTTATCAAGCACTAAAGCAATGGGGGATTTGGTGAGCAGGAAACAATATTAATCAGAGGAGAAAGCTTTTCCCAAGCTGTCCTAACAATGGTGCAATTTTCTTCAATCCAATATAAAATATTTATACCTTAAATGAATGTAAATAAAATTCCTAACATAAGATAGAGAGTTTCATAACATGCTCATTTCAGAATAGACCTAGCTCACTCTTTGTTATTAAAAAAATGATTTATTATTGAAAATAAAGTGAGTTTCATCTTTTCAAAGGAACAAATTTTACTTTGCATAAGATAGAAACATAACTCAGAAATGAAATGAAATGTACTGTAAATACAAGTTATGCCCTCTACAATGCACAAGAAATCCTGTTTATAACTGGACCAGGATGCATTCTTTAGCTTACAAATCTATGTGAATCCTACTGTGCCTAAAGGATATATAATAGTAAATGGGGAAAGAATGGATTTTCATAAGAGCAGTGAAATTCATCCTGCTGACTTAGAAGAATAACACATAAACGTCAATGAAATAAAACAGGCTTTACTGCAAAATTTTTAATGGGAAATTTCATTGCTCTAAAGCTCAGCTTTAATGTTAAAGACTTACCTTTGCATTCTGTTCAGCAGAAATCAAGAACTCTCAACACAACTTGATGGCCAACACAACTTCACCAGAGATCTCATCAATATTTCATGCAGTAAGGGCTGAAATGTGTTCATCTGAAGGAACAAAAAAAGAGAAAAAGCCAATGTATTTTATGAAAGTCACGTTTCTCATCTATGTGCTCTCACTATTCCTTCCTTTAAAGGTTTAAAGGAGAACAGAGGATGGTGTTTCAACTTTGTTTGCTGTGTACATAAGTTCTGAACACGTGAGATACAACATTGTGTTTCAATCAGTTCTAGGATAACTAACACATTTTCTGGGACCTCTAACTTAATTGAATATTACAAAATCTAAAGGTTAATTTTTTTCCTAAACAATTCACATAAGACTGATGTAAGAATATGTATCACTGCGTAGGTCACTGTACAAATAGTGTAAAATCATTGTACAATGCACAGTATTTATATGACTAGGACATCAAAGGAATTATTCTGATGTCAAGACATAGATGCCTAGGCTTTTTGAGGTGCCTTGAAGTTTCTATTATTCCACAAAGGCACGGATCTTCTGCACCTCATCTGCCAGCCCCAAGTGAGTGATTGAAAAACCTAGAGTGCTTATATAGTAAGTGTTTTCAATGCATGGACAGCAGAGCTGCATCCTAAAATAACCAGAACGTACCCATCTAATTTAGTCATGTAAGTTTCATTATAGTCAAAAAAGCTATAAAAGAAAGAGAGGTTTCTTAAATTGAAAGTATGAGTTGTTTGGAAACACTTCTTTTTCACCAATATTATAAAGGGAGATGACTACTTTGGTCTGTCCCTCAGGTGTCTAGGGAGGTGAAGTTTACTGCAAGAACTCTTTTGAAATGTTCTGTTAGGAAGTACATCATTTGAATTCAGCTTCCAGCCACAACAACAAACCTCACTGTTTCTTTAAAAAAAACCAACAAAACCCAGTAGTTCCTTTCTTTTCATCAGCATATATTAATGGAAAACTGTGCTTTGTGTTTTGGGGGAAGTGATCAAATAAACAATTCCTTCACCTAAAGTCTCACTCCAAGATTTCTCTCCTGAAGCTCTAGATATTTCATTCATTCACAATTATATTTGTTCTACAATGAAAAAAAAAAGACACTAAGATACACTGTTGCATTTACAAAACTTGGTAATTCTGATTTTTAGAAATAAGTATATTCAGCATCTCTCTGTGCTTGCCAGGTTGACTTTAACACTTCCTTATTTCATAATCAATACCAGCAATAGATTTAATATTTGGTTTCAAATTTCCTTATATTTTTCTTCTTACATCAAGTTTGGTTGGTCCAATAGCAGCTTTAATTTAATACAGATTTTATTAACTAACACAATACCCATGGGATGCAAGGAAGTCCTAGGTTTTCAACATTTTTTTGCAAATGCTTAACTTTTATAGTGTGCACTGTTTGGAGTTAGTGTAGAAAATGTGCTTTACTTTCTGGTAAGAGAGCAGTGGCTTTTATCCACTGATAAAATAATTTATTTTGACACCCCACAACATTAAATATTAACTAAAAGGACAATTAACCCAAGTGAAATCAGTTCATATATCAAATGTTTATTCATGTCCTGAGTCTGAAAACTGATAAAACTATAGATTTAGAAGGCATAATTTTACCTGCGGTTTAAAATAGGCTAAGTCATAAGGACATGGTCTCTTAGATGAATGCTGCATGCAATGAAGTGCACTGTGATATAATCTGGAATGAAACTACCTTCAATTTCTGTCAGACATTTAGAATATTTTAAGTTTGATCTCAGTCTTCCTTATCTGTAACAACGTTGTTTAATAATGTTCTTCCCTTCTTCATCCTGCTAGAGTTGTCAGCAAACATCCCGAGTATTTCTGGATATTTAGGGTCTGACTGAGATGGGGTGAATTTCCCCCATAGCTGTGCTGTGCATTGGTGCATTGGTAGCTAGAAAGGTGTTGTTGACACACCAGTGTTTTGGCACCTGCTGAGCAGTGCTGGCACAGGATCAGCACCACCTGCCCAACATTCCCCTCCTCACCAGTAGGCTGGGGGGTGAGCAAAACCTTGGGAGGGGACATAGCTTTTCTTCTGCATGCATGACCCTTGCTGGTAAACATTTGATCCCATGAGAAAATGTGGTGTTTAGGAGAAGAATAAAGGGTCGTTTGTTTCACCTGATGGGAGAAGGAGGTATAAGAAGGGAAAGGGCAAAAAAAGCTGGAACAGACTGGTTGTTCGTAAATATAGCTGCATGAATCATAGTGATCTCATGCAGGCATGGAGGAAGGGTAAGGGATTAGATTCCAAAGGAGGGTGGATCTTAGTATGCTAAAAATTTGGAAGAGAAAATTTAAATTTCACATGCAATTACGTATCATGTCATGGACTGTAGTTCATTCAAGTAGTGTGAGAAATCACAAGATGACATGAAATCAAACTAAGGTTACTTGAGAAAGATTATTTTAGTTAGTCAGGTATATAAACAAAAACAAGTTTGTAAGAATATGTCAAAAAAGAAGGAAATTACCCATTTGAGGATTCAAATGGCAAAATGTGTAAATACCGTGTGCCAGTTTATGATGGTTCAAGGACATCTTCACAGAATTATAGTCATTTTTACATAATTGCATGCATATTATTCTCATTGCATTAAGACTCCTGGAATTGCTAGAGTCGAGGTGCACCTGTTATGTAGAAAAAAGTCCAATTTTTAAAAATCAGTAGAATGGTAAGTTGATTAAGAGATTTTAAACAGGTGTGTCTTCAACAAATGTAATTACAGAGCTTCCTTGAGAAAATGTAATGCATTTTCAGTCAGATATACTCTGCTTTTGTGTTAGTCTAAAAGCAGTGTTTCTGTCCAACTTCTCACAAAGTAACTGCAAAGCTGAGTGATGTCATCTAAGAAACATTCTGAAATATTCTTTGTCTCCATGTTTGAAGAGAGAGAGGAATGAATCTGTCTCTCTCCTGATGGAAACTGTTAGAGGAGGAATAGGATTTGGAGTGAGTTAGTGGTAAAGATTTAAAAAACCCCCCAAAATAACCAAACAACAAAAAATCCCCCCCAAAAACCCAAACAAAAACAGCTCAGAGAAGTTACACCAAATCTCCTCACCATACTTACATCAGGAAGGAAAATAATCAAAGTAAAAAAAAATATTTATAAGCTGGAAAGAAGAAAAGGTATAATAGGATGAGTTTGTTAAATAATGAGGAAACAGAGGTGGTAATAAGAAAGAATATGAGTATTTCAGAGAAGCACAGTCTGTTCTTTGCTATATGAACAGGAGTTAACCTTTGTTCTTATTTCTGTCTTTCTTAATTTTTGTAAATTCTATTGATATAATTGTTAGCAATAAATTTAAAACACTGAGAAGAAGAGGAAGAGGTATTCCAGAATAATGGGTTTAATTGTGCAGTACTCAGACCACAGAATCACAGAATCTCAGAATTTTTAGGGTTGGAAGGGACCTCTGGAAGTCCTGAAGTCCAACCCCCTGCCAAGATATGTTCATCTACAGAAGGTTACGCAGGAACGAGTCCAAGTGTATTTGAAATGTCTCCAGAGAAGGAGACTCCACAACCTCCCTGGACAGCCTGTTCCATTGCTCTGCCACCCTCAATGTAAAGAAGTTCTTCCTCATGTTGAGGTAGAACTGCTTGTGTTTTAGCTCATGGCCACTGCTCCTCATCGTGTCGCTGGGCACCACTGAATGATCTGGCACCATTCTCTTGACACCTGCCTTTGAGGTATTTATACGTATTGATGAGATCCCCTCTCATTTTTCTTCTCCAGACTAAACAGGCCCAGCTCCCACAGTTTCTCCTCAGAACAGAGACGCTCCAGAACTCTCATCATCTCTCTAGCCCTTCACTGATCCCTCTCCAGCAGTTCCTTGTCTTTCTTGTACTGAGGAGCCCAGAACTGGACACAGTTTGAAAATTGTTTTTGGTATTCAGTAATTGTTTCTAACTTTGATTCTTACAGAATCTTGCAAATTCCACTTCTAACAAATGGAGCATGGAAGACATTTTCATACAAGAGAATGAAGTATAGTGTAGAGACACCCAGTGTATTTTGCGCAGTAGCACAGAACCATCTATTGGAAGAGTATGGCAAATAGAAAGTGAAAATTTGACAATGCTTTTACAGCTAGTCTATCATGTGTTTGTTCTATCTTCTCACAAAATATGGGAAATGGCATTTTAACTTATGCTTCTAGAGGGATGAAGAACAGAAGTAATTTTTCTTGAAAGTGAATTTTGCATGACACTAGGAATAACTACATCATTAGATCTGGGTGCTAAGTGAAGCAAGCATGTGTCTAGACATGGGTTTGAAACAGCACCCTTCTCCTGTGACACAAAACGTGGAAGGCACTGGGGAATGTTAAGGCTAGAAAGGAAAGAGGAGGCTGCAGTATTTGTCACCTTCCCACAGATTTATCCATGAGCATAGACATATCAAATCTGCAAATGTCACTAGGGCTTTTAAGTTGTGAGTGGGATCTGAGATTCTAATTTCTGAATTGCCTAAAGTGGTAGCTAGGTTCTGCACTGTGACAGTGGATGCTAGGTTTAAAATTGCAGATATAAAGGAACTCCTCTAAAACCGAGGAGTGAAAAGAGTAAAATAAAGTTAAAAAACTATCCAGGATGCCTTGAAAATAAGAGTACATAAATTTTAACTGTTTTTATACTGTAAGATTGTGTGAGTGATTCTATGAAAATCCGTGGAAAAGAAAAAAGAGCAGAACTCTGTGAGTGTTTCATGAAAATTTAAAAATGAAAATCTATTATTCAAAAAGGGAAATTTTATAGTTTCACTATTGACTTCCAATCCTGGAAACACCCTCAAACATGAGCAATTCTTAGGCATATCATGATTTTGGCAGAATCAGCTGTACTTTCTTTAAGTTTGCTCCTTCTCTTCTTAAGAACAAGCATACTCTTACTGCACTTCAGCACAAAGTTTTCTTCTCACTGTGACATGAAATCTACACACATCCTTACCCGATGTGCATTTTCTAAAGCTTGTGAAATGTATGGATTTTGCTCCTAGAATCACATCAGCCTGCCTAAGAACCCTACTTGCCTGTGCAAAAGTTGACAGTGAAGGTTTCTCTGGAATCTGGTTTGACTGCCTGATTTTGATGATGTGATGCTGCAGCAAGGCTGAAATACAATGCTTTAGAATGACTAGTGCCAAATAGAAAACAGTCTCATGCAGAGTGGTGAAACTCTCTGAAGCAAGAGGACAGTTTTCTGGAGTGTTCTTTGAAGGGTTACTCTTCCATAATTCTGAAGGAGTTGCTCCAGATCTGGCCATGCAGACACTAAAGCTCATACATACATCTAGATGTATGGCAAATCTGATTTCAAGCCTTGCCTCACGACTGTACACTACAGTCATGTAGATACAACCAGTTAGACTTGCAATTACAGCTCCAATTCCAGTGCTACAATTACATTCTGAATATCAGAAAACAAAGCTCATTTTCCCATGATAAGCTCTTATTTGTGATACTGATATTGATGACAGAATATTTCAGTTCAGGGTAATACAGATGCGATTGGATTGTATTTTGTGAATTTCATGTTTTGTACAATGGTATTTACAAAGTTTGATTTGAAAGCTAAAATTGATTTGACTAGAGGAAAAGTTCCTTAAAGTTTTACTTGATGTAAAGTATCATATCTACTAAGGAGTTTTCAGGGTTAGAGATATAATAATCTTTTTGGTAATCTGTCTTGTATTCTGAGATCAGTTACTGATTGTTGCTCACAAAATGGTGTTGCTAGCGCCTTTTCTCAAGGCAGGAAGGGTGTGAGGGGGGGAGGTCCAGGCGCAGCGACCTTCCAGGAAGCGCCCCTTGTCGAGCTGCTCCTGTGGGATTTGCAAATCTCTTTGCACACACCAGGCACTCCCTGCGAGGTGTATGCAGGCAGGCACACATGCACACATGATCCAAGCACCCAGTGGAGACAAAGAGGCTGGGGGGGTTCTTCGCTCAGCATTCCAAGGTTTAATGAGGCTCCTCACTCAAAAGATTCCAGTGATGAAGAGCCACTGGATAACTCGTGCAGAAGGTTTTATATGGAGGTAGAAAGTGGTGGAGAGAGCATCAGGGTCCAATGGGGTGAGGGTCCAGGGGCGGAGATAAGGTGGAGTGACAGGGTTACATCCAATAGGGGAAGGAGTGGGGAGGAGAGAGGGAGCCGGAGCCAATGGGGAACCGAACAAGGGAGAATTTTCCAGAACTGGGGTGAGGGTGTACAAATGATTGACAGAGGGATTAACATAATGGAGTGTACACCAATCAGGAGATAAACCATTACATTAACTTAGGGGGAGAACCATAAGGCAAAACCATAGGATACACTGAAGTGGGGGAAAACCTTGAAACAATGGCATTTTCAACCACCGCAACAAAATGGTGGAGGAAAAGCCCCAATTATTTCACTGTACCTCAATTACTCCATTTGTAAAATCAAGGTAATGATGCTATTTTGGATTTCCTGATTGATAATGCTATGTCAGAGTGAAACTTAAAAAAATAAATCTTGATACAATTGTTTGCACCAGATAAGAATCTGATCTTGACTGATGTAAGTTATAAATACTTAAGTTATAAATGGAAGAAATAAAAGTGAAGTTAATCCTTAAATTAATTTTCACTCTTTCTCAGATGAATTTCTATAGGAAATAATAGGAAGACTCATGATTTGTCATCCCAGCTTGGATTAATGTGATGATATTCATTTCCTTTTTTTATACAAATTGTTTGAAAAGGCCTATCCTTTTAACTAATTTTCCAGTGTAAATGAAAGAAAAGGGTCATGGTTCATAGATACATATTAATTTGGCTAACAGAAAGCAATTTACTTTTCCTTAATTAAACTCAACCACTGCAGTCTTTGTTTTAAATTGATAAAAGGATTACAAAATTATCTTTTCAGGTTTGTATAGCAGTTAGTGTTTGAATAAAAATGCATTTTGCCTGAACTCAAGTTCCATTAAAGAATTATGAAGCGAAATCCTCTTCAAAAAATTAAAGTAATCTTTATGTTTCTTCATTAAATGGTAGCATTCCCTTTCAGCCCTAAATTCTAAGGTTTGTGTGATTACTGGAAAACTAAGTTGAAATACACAGGTAGAGCCTGTCACTCAAATTAAAAAGGTCCATTAATTAAATACAGAGCTATTTTTAGTGACTAAGTTAAAAACATCTCTATTCTAAGAGCAAGAAAATCTGATTTAAGGCTGAAGGTAAATCTCACTAATTTCAGGGGAAGAAGTATTATTAAAAGCAGAATTGTCCATTTGAAGATCTCCCTCTCTATCCATTGGCTACTAAATTATATGAGTAAGCTACAATGAGTTGAAAAGTTTTTCTGGCCCTACATCTGGGATGTGTCCTTGAGTACAGTGTCATGATATTCAATGACTCTGAAAATGAAACCCTGATTTTATATCCCAAGCAAAATAGTGAAGATATCACACACACAGAAAACATACATGTTGGAGGCTGAACCAGCAAAACCAAGATTTGGCAGGGCCAGGTAATTCCTATCTTAACTTTTGGAAAGCAGTGGTTAAAAAAATTGCATTTCCAGTAGTCAGATTTTTAAAAATGAAATCTAAGATACTACATAGTAAGAATAGGAAAAAGAATTCTTAAACTTGGGGAAAAAAGAGTGATAGATTTAGTCTTTAAGTAGAAGGAAAAAGAAAGTCAGAAGATATGTGAGCACAAAGAAAATGAAATAATAATTGTGTGATTTCCTTAATAACTTCTATTTTTTTTTGCAAAACAACAAGAGTAGCTTTAATTTCTTTCTTCTTAAAATATTTGATACATAGTCACTGTGAAATTTTTACCTACATTGTCAAAGAAGTGAAATTAATAAAAGCAGTATAAAATGACGTGGAAGTGAAAAAAGGCTAAAACTGGAATGAATTGTGCTGCAATGATGTCAAGGTGTCATGGGGGCTGGTGGCTCCCTGGGCTCAGGGGTCAGGAACAGTAGGGACTCCCCCTGAGGGGCCTGAAATGGACTCCTTGCCTGTGGGCAGGGGAGGGGAGCCCTGGAGGGGCCAGGCAGATGCAGCCAGATTTGGTAGGTTTTGATAAATTGAAAATAATTATCTGGTGGTGATTAGTAGAATTTTTCAAGGCAGAGATTGAGAATGAAACTCAAAGAGCTTAATTGGCTATGTCTTTCAAAATGATGACTACAATTGCAGTTTTTAAACATGTCATGGATCTAAACAGAAAAGACACCTGACTTGGTTTTGGCATAGACTTGTGATATGTAGGAGTATATGTGTAGGTGGAAAAGATTTTAAATTGGTAGATACTGGAGCAGTCTCCAAATACTGTTCCAGTATAAGCACCAATAGAAGAAATCCAGATGTCAGAAGGCACTAACTGAACTTCTGAACTAAGTCAGTGATAATGGAGGTTAGGAACCAAATTTGCAACCTAAAAAAGGGCGGAACAAATGTTGAACAATCTGTTTGTGGTATATTAAAAACCTAAATTTAGAAAATGTTAGTAAACAGAGGAACATTAAACAAAAGATTTTAAATATTATGATTTTAGCACCTAACTCTGGGAGAGAAGTTAGACATGATTCCTAGTATCAGGAGAGTGATTCATAAGCCTGACCTTAGATGTCTTGTTTCTTTGGGACTAAGTGAAAACTGGAGGTGCTGGAGTGACAATGTCATGGTAAAGTTTGGAATATCTATGACAGGTAGCTGGAAATATCAGAGAGAAGGATATGCTTGAATGGACCAAGGAAATTCAGAGCTGCACTTGGGATGTGTGTTTCTCATCAGTAGCATGGCAGAAAAATTATCTGAGAAATAGGAAGAGAACCTCTAAGCCCTTCTGAACCTGGGACTTTGAACTGGCAGCTTTTCAATGTCCTCAGATGTTCTCCCACCTGGTCATCACTGCTGTATTCTACAATTGAACTAGATTTGATATGAGTGAGCTAATTTGCATGTTCTTAGAAAATGAAGCTCTTTTGCTGACATTTTTTGTCTGTCTTTTTTCTCTTGAGGTCTATAGGTAAGACTTATGCTTCTCAATAGCTAGGATAGTAAATATATCAGCAACACTATTGGTCATACATAATGCATTGCTCAAACCATTCAAGAAGGTCTCTTTAGAATTAGACTTCTGATTACATCTCAAATGAGGTGTCCTACCTGAAAACTTTGCTGTTTGCCTGTCTGTTGGGGCACTTGAGACTTCACTGTAACTTTGCTGGTTTACCTGGAATCCACGCTCCATTCATTGATTTAATCTTTAATCCTTTTACTTAAAGACCCTAAAGAGAATGAGAAAAAGCTTGAGTTTCTATTAAATAAAAATCCATCTGTGAAAAACAAAGGCATACTTGTACTATTCCATGTCAGTGAGTGTTTCTTTTTTACAAACTGCTCAGGGATTAACTCATCAACGGTGATATGATTTGCAGTTTTGGTTTAAGATTGCAGTTTAATGGGTGTGGCAGCCTCTGATTTCATAGTAGGAATAAAAATATAAACCATTTTCTAGACTATATTGCAACCACATATATAGAATGTCTTTCATTTAATGATCAAAGCAAAAAAAAGATAACTTTGATTTTGGTTAAATGAAAGATGTCTATATTTGTTTCTGCTTGAGAAAATCTCTGAAACCTTTTCTGAAAGTCATATGCTTATTTACATTAAGGCTATTGCCATTCAGTAGGAAGGAACAAAAAAAAAATCACATTTATTTTTCTGGTCCTCCATATGTGCTCTTTTCCCTACAGGCTGCACTATTTTACCGGTGACTTTTACTGTCAGCTAGGAAAATAATTTGTACACTGCTCACTTACACAACTTTTCTTAGGATATGTATGTATCTTATCTCTTTAAAGGCCAGAGCAAAGTTCTGGAATAGTTGCTATTCTCATTACACTAACCTACTCGTAAGAACTAACTGTGATATATAAGATTAGAAATATTACCATTACATCTTTAATAGCTTTTTTCCTATTTATATAGGTCAGCTCTGTACTCCATCTTTTTATATTATCTAAAATAGTTGGAAAATCATGTGCGTATTATATACTATGGGTAAACTGGATTTACACCAGACAGGTCTTTTGATTCTTCTGTTACTGTCATAACTTTAAAAATGTTTCCTCTTTCTTTGGTAGTAGATTGAGTGGCTTAATGAGGATTCAGAAGAGAAGTGATCTTGGACAGAAAAAAATTGTATATTAACACTGTCCCAAGATTCTATTTATACGATATGAATCAGTCCACATAATTTTTCACGCTATTAAGGAGATACATAGAAAATTTTGGAGGTAAAAGACAAATGAAGTGAATGGTAAACCCCTTGAACAATACCACAATTTAAATAGAGTTCAAAAACAGGTGGGAAAAAAAATCAGAAAAAAGGAGTCTCTACATTTTCATAATTGCAAGAAATAAAGAGGACCTGCAGGCTTGTTGTATATGTAGTTGGCATAATCATGCCTTAAAGGTAAGACAAATAGTTAAATGCAATCTCTCTAAAGCTGGTAATACATTTCACTGAATATGTATTTTTATTTTTCTCTGAGCTTTACTAGTGGAGAAAAGTATCCTGAAGTTTGTGTGAACCAGTGAGATTAAAATTCCTAACACAGTTGGTGGAGTTGTTTCAGCATTTATGAGTAGTTCTTGCATGCAAAATCTGCAGATCATGAATGGATGGGCATCACCATTAATAGCATAGTAGATGAAAGAACAAGGTCATTAATAGCATTTATGGGAGATACCGAAGCAGGAAGGTAGTGAGTACCAATTACAACAGAGAGTATGTTACAGTGAGTACTGAAATGAGAAATACAGGGAGGGAATCAGGGGAGAATGATAAACATGGCTGGTTGAAGAGGGAGTTAACTGAGGAAAATTGAAAAGAAAATGGAAATATGTTTTAGACATAGTATAAAATCCTTAGTGTAAATTGTCACACTTACACTGATGTTGGTTTACCATATTACATTAACTCATGGTGTTTTAGTGTCTGCTGAAGTATTTCTGATGCAGTTTCTGGTGTTGGCATTTAATGACATACTGTGCACTCATATGCTGAACTTATAAAAGCAGAAAAAGTCATTAAGTAAAAAGAAAATTTTTGATAAGAGTTACCTTTGCTGTAATTAAAACAAACTTTCAAAATGTTACTGGAAAGAAATAAATGGTGACCATCATAGAATTTGTTCAGAAAAAATCAATTTATTATATAGTCAGAGAGATGTAGGGGGCTTTGGTTTGACATACAAAAAACTTAACTGTACCACATAAATTCTGCACAGGTTGTTTTTTCTTATACTAAAAATTCGTCATATTCATCTACTGCTCAAACCAGCATTAGGAATAGGGGAATTAAACTCTTGAGATGATTTAAAGTGTCTCTGTACTACATATTCTTGTTTCTCTGGGAAAAAATAACTCAAGTAGCCAGCTTGATGGTGTTCTATGTGTTTCATTTGAACAGTACTCTTCTAATTCTGAGTAATTTTCAGAAATATGCCCAGCAAAAATTGCCAGAGGAAATTTTTTACCGCATTTTCTCCAAGAACAAAAGGCAATGTTTGTTTAGACTTTTTCTTACAGTGAATTGCAACACAGAAATAAAAGGAATAAGTCTGTTTAAGCCAAAATTATGTCTCAGACAGAACTGATAAGAGATATGATTTAGGGGAGCACATGAGTCTGCTCTCTCTTTGTGGCTCTTTCTGTTACAGCTCCTCCAGCATTCACAACTGTTGAATTAGGGATATTGGGCACATCTCTTCCCAGTCTTTTAGTTTGTCCTTAGGGATCATTTCTCATTAATTTATCTGTTTTGGTTTTGAAACTGCTGAGACTCTCCGATTTCACTATATTTTGTGGCAATAAGGTGGAGAATGTAGTACCCTTTGTGCAGCCTTCCCCACCTCATACCTAAAGCCTATGTAATTTTCTTGGTTTTAAATTTATCTCATAGTCATTTCCTTGATTTTCCCTCATTTTGATATTGTTAAAGGATATTAGGAGCAGTGGTTGATTACAGCAACTCCTAAGCACTGGAGGGGGGTATCATGAATACCAGGGCCCTGAAGACCTGGGGTCTTTGTCCATGCTGAGGAATGATGCTGCTGCTTTTCCGTTTGCAGGTTTCAGTGGTGAGCTGAACCACCCTACCCCACAGGCACACACATGCAGGGAGGACGCTGGTATGGCTGCAGAGTGCCACAGACAAGGTGCTGCTTCCAACAGCATCTATGTGTAGAACCACCATCAAACACGAGCACACAGAGCCAAGTCCCTGCCCTCCATGCTGAGAGACAGAGAAGGGCAGTAGGGCACATGTGCACACAAGGCTCCCTAGATTGCCAAGCACATGAACATCCTTGGATCCCCTCAGTGCCACGACAGTGACTCTGTCTGCCCTGTACCCCTGCATGAATGCCAGGCCTCCTCACCTGCCCTATGGGTGTCCTGCTCACTGACTGGTCCAGCTTGGTGCTCACTAGCAAACAGTGCAGAGACACTCATCTCACAGGCATCCTGTGCTCACAGGTTCCCTCAAATACCCTCCACCAACTTGTTACCTCTGCCTGGCCCCAGGACCTTCTCCTTGACGCCTAGTCCAGCTTGAGATTTGCTAGCAAATGACACATGCACGCCCCCCAATTTAAGGAAAATACAGAAACTTGCCCTCCATACCAACCTGTACAGGGCACATAGGTTGTGGTCCCACTCCAAGCACCAACACTAAGCCTCTCACTTCCTTCATGCCAGTCCCTCCTGGTAGCTGTTTTTGGGACACACTGCTCCAGCCCTAGCAGATGGTGCCAAGCTCCCTACCTGCTCCAGTAGCTGGCCTTGGTGTGAGACTGGCTTACACCTCTGGTCGTACTCCAATAGCTGACATTTGGTCCATTCCATCTGCAGATGTAGTCCTCGTACCACACGAACACATGGGATAGAGTGAGATTACTCAGAGAGATATTTCAGAAAGGATTTAATAAGAAGGCAGAGCAGACTGTGGTTGGCAGGGGCAGGGCTCAGTCAATCATACTGACCAACCAGATTTTACATGAAACTGTCCCCTTTTATACTCTGTCGTTTCTCTTCTATACTTTGTTATTCCCAGTTTCCTTTCCATGCATGTTCCTTCATCAGTTTACATAGTTCCACAGACTCCCCTCCACAAACCCTCAAGTTTACATCTTTATCGCTTTCAAAGCACTCATTAGCCTATAGTTTCTCAATAACCCACCAAAATTAGTGACTGGCAAGATTTTCTACTTGTCTTTGTGTCCATTAATTTTGTCTGTCAAATCTCAAGTCTGTGTCTCCATGTATTTTATGCCTTTTTCTTAATATCTAATCTGACAAGGTTCATTATCAGATAATTTCATGGAAATAAATATTCCAACATTTCACATACACTTATCAATTAGTGAGACAGACCAGATTTGATTCTTACTACTGCCTCCCATTTATAAGCCAAGTTTGCGTCTTTGTATGTTCCTGTTTATGTCTTCCTCTTCTTCTTGTTATACCTTTTTGCTTTTAACAGGCCTTTGATCAGATACCCTTGAAAGGGCAGACAATTTCTCCTTCCACATATGCTTACAGGAATGACAAGATTTGGAGAACCACTCTTTCTTGCTCCATTTATTCCTTATCTTTCTGATTTTGTAAACCTTGAACTCATGCCCTCTCTTCATTCTCCTCTCAAATTAACAAAGAGCCTTGTGATCTCTGCTTGGAAAGCGTTTACGCCAACCCTTTGTTCTTTTTCCCCTCTTCTTTTCTCTCTATCTTTATTGTAAACCTGAAAATGTAGGTGTGGAAAATCAAACCTGCATCATTTTTGGTCAATCTTTTTCTCTTCTTGTCACATTCTATCAGGGATGGGTGGAGAAGGCAAGAGAAGTAAGCATACAATAGTTACTATACCAATATGTTTGTCCATAGGGCTTGACCAGAGCTTCATACATCTGTTCTCTTACAGAACCATGGAGCACAGCTTAGTACAAAGCAGTGCTTTCAGTTTCATTGTAGCTTACCCAAACCAGGTTTCTCCAGTCTCCTCCTTCTAGCTGCCTTCCCAAATTTCTGCTTCCTCTCTTTTTCTCTCTTCTAGGGCTGGTGCTGCTTCTTCCTTAGTCCTCCTTAGCACTGCTGCTTCCTGGCTCTACCTGCAGAGCTCTAAAACCTGTACCACTGCCTTATTTTACCTGTGTTCTTACACACTTCCTCCTGGCTACACTCCTCGATAGCCCACACTAAATGTCCCAGTAAAATTTACAGAGTGAACCCCAAATCACTTGGTGTCTCTTCTTAGTTTTAACACTGGGCATACACATTTTTCTAAGTAGAGGAGGTATTCAGTGAAAGCACAAACCCCATACAATATGTTAACTATAGATTGAAAACCTCTTAAGTTGTTGTAGTGTTCTTGAAGAAGCTAGTATGAAACACAGCTTGCCCAGTATCTTCTCTCAGTACTAATCTTAGCAAATCATAGATAAGAAAATACTTCACTGAAAAGAATGCATTTCTGACTACCAGAGTAATTAAGATTTAGCAGGGGAAGCAAAGACCAAAATGAGTTAATTTGATCTAGATTCTGGTAGAATAAAGAATGGTGAAATATTTTTATTTTCCACTAATGTAAGTTAATGATTTATTGGGCAGATTTTGGTAAGACTGAATACATACAAAACATAAAGGCTGCCAGTAGAGCAAGCAGACCTTTAAGCTGAAATATGTCAGTATTGCTTGTCTAAAGAAACAGAAAAATGAGCTAAAATATTCCGTGTCCCAGTTCACATGAGAAGTTAAAACAAACAAACAGGTTGTTTCCTCACTCCTGTAAACAAATCTGTTCAGCTGATACTTGAATTTATGAAAATCTATATGCTGTGAGTGGCTGGGATTTGGTGACATAAGGTGGATATGAAAATATAGCAGAGAAAAATAGCTAGATGCTACTTAAAAATAAGACAAAAACCTTAACACTTATTAAAAAAACCCCCAGAAAATATGGAAATTTATAATATTTCTCAGAGAAACAAGAATTATCTGCCTATAAAATTATCTGCATAGAGGAGAAAGACTTATATTCATTACTTCTAGAAATTCAACTAGTTCTGAAATTGTGATTGAAACATGTTAAAGAGAAAGACATGGTTTCAGAACTGGTTCATGTATATCAGATTCCTTGCTGCTATAAATACTTTGGAAAATCCTTAAGAAAGCATGCTTCGAGACGTAAACATTTTCTGAATCAGACGTTATTTATGATTGTAACGCTAATAGTAACCAATAACCAAAGAGCAATAGTAACCAGTAACCAAAGAGCAACTCAGGAGCAGCCTTGTTGGGTAAGATGTCTTTATCAGACCTGTCACTGAGAAAGTCCTTCCATGTCTTTCAGAAAAACTGGCAGAATGTTGCTGAAACGTATACAAAATGTCAACCTGAAGAACTCCTTTCCAAAGGCCAGAAATATGGGTAAGAATCTGCCTGTGTAGATTACATTGAATATAACATTTTGCAAAACATGATCTCAAGATACAAGATAAAATGGAATACCTGAGAAGGGTGGTTCATTAGCTTATTATGGAGAAAGCAGCACTCGAATGGATCAGCAAGAATGGAAAGGATATTTTTATTCTGCAAGAAGAAATATATATAATATAAAATATATGTTATATATATCATCATGAATGTAACACACGTTCTTTATGAAAGACATCTCTGAATAACTAAAAGAAGAATCCATCAAAGTAGGATGGACTGTGTCACTATATGAAACCCTTAGTTTTATGTGACATTTTCTCACACATGGTGATGTTTGTTTTTTTAGCATTTTCAAAATTCTTTGGCTACAGTTCACAAAACACCAATGAGTTATTAGTTTGAACTAGATTTTCTTTCTTCTTTTAGAGGTTATAGCCTGTTAAACCTTTCATGGAGATACAGATTGATGTTAAAGACAATTTTTCCCTGCATGGGGACATTATGATTATTAATCTACATTTAAATTTAAAATAGTTAAATAGCTTTGGCTTTGCTAGCTTCCAATCCAGTGGAAAAAAAAGAATAATATAAGTGCAGCATAAAATTTTGACACAGTCTATTGATTTTAAAATGATTAATATCTATTTTGAAACACAAAAATCCTCATAATGTAAACACTCGAAATCATTCTGGAAGCAATAAGAGTTTTAGAGTTGTTACCAGTTCTTCTATTAGGAATTATCAAGTAAAAGTAAATTAATTTTTGTAACTTTGCTACAAAGATTTCAACACAGTTTAAGACACATTAAAAAGTAATGTTTTCCTTCTCATTAAAAAAAGTCACTTTGAAATATACTGCATTCTTGTGAAATAAAATAAAAAATTGTTAATGACTTTCAAGATGCTTTTTCAAAGTTCAAAAATTAGAAGAAAAAATTCAATGTGATTTATCACTTAATAGAGTTAACAGATGCTATGTGAACTGTATGTTCAATACCTTGTTAAAATTGCAAGCCTACAAACTGTAAACCCTAAGAAACTCAAACTGTAAGAGGAAAAAAATCCTGTGTTTTACGTGATTTAAGGAGTGGAAATATGTCATTGTGATTGAAACACGACCGTATGTTTCAGAAAATGCAGTACTTTACACAGTCATCTAATTTGCTACAAAGTTATGTCTTATATAAGTTATATGACAATTGGTAGGAGCTAAGATGAACACTGTAAATATATCTCACTGTCATAAATTTGAAGAAATTATTGTAAATTTGAACATAAGGAGTGTAACAGGCTCATAACTTGGTCAGATTTGCTTGAGTTAATGAATATAGGAATAATTAAACCCATGATTCAAAGTATGGAGGAGCTGTAGTTTCTTAGAAGAAAAAACTGCTAAGTAAAAATATTTGAGAAGTGTAGCACTTCAAACCCTAGAGTAAGAAGACTCCATCTACTCATCTGAGAATGAGGGAATCTGTTTCCCTAAACACATTCTTCTAAACATCTGACTAAGTGTACTGCTGACCAATAAGACAACACTGGAATATAATTGCATTTTTAGCAAAAACAGTTTTTTACTGTCTAGCTAACATTTCCTTGCATTTCACCTTAACTCGTAAGTTAATTTAAGGTTGTGTGTTACCATTTCCATTATCTGTAATGTTCAGTAATATTTTTAAAAATTGCTTAATTTTCATGCATTTTTACACACAAAACCAGAATTAATGAAAATAGAATTTCACAAAAATCAACATGGAACTAATTTTGTTTGACTAAATTTGTGAGAGGCATATAAATAAATGATCAAAGGAGAAAAGGATGCAATAAGAAAATTTTCACAGCCTCTGAAATAGATCACTTTATCCACAATTTCGCAGTCACATAATTGAAAGAAGAATAAATTATCGCAATCAAGATGATGAATAATTTTTCTGATCTCTAATTATGTGTAGTTGAACAAGAGCAAGATTTGGCGCAGTATAACTCAGAGGAAATTGTGTCTGATTACAAGTTATTTATTTCTTTGGATATGTTTCAATATAAAAATTTTTTTTCCTGTGTGGGATTTTTAAATGTTAGACATAATGTTACAATAGACTCTAGGAGGTGTACAGCCATAGCATGCAAAGAAACAGACATAAATTAATACACCAGAAATTCTGATCAGAGATAAAGATGGTTTTTTATAGGGGCATTCACAGCTCCGGGCAACCAGTTCCAATATCTCACCACCCTCATTGCGAAATATGTCTTCCTAATGTACAATCCAAACCTACAATTTTCCAGTTTAAAAGTATTTTCTCTTGTCCTATCACTACAGACCTTGGTAAAAAATCTCTCTTCAACTTTCTTATAAACATCCTTTCAGTATTGCAAGGTCACAATAAGGTGTCCCCAGGACCTTTTCTTCTCTAGGCTGAACAAGCTCATCTCTCTCAGCCTTGGCTCATAGCAGGGGTATTCCATCTCTCTGACCTTTTTCATGGCCCCCGTCTGAACAAATTCCAGCAGGTCCATGCATTTCTTCTACTGGGAACCCCAGAGCTGGATGCAGCACTCCATGTGGAGTCTTACCAGAGACAAATAGAGGGACAGAATCCCCTCCCTTGCCTGCTGACCACGCTGCTTTTGGGGCAGCCCAGGACAGAGCTGGATGTTCTATGCTGTGAGCGCGCATTCTAGGTCACGTCCAGTCTCTCATCCACCAGCATCCCAAAACCCTTCTCTGCAGGGCAGCTCTCAATCCTTTCATCCTCCAGCCTGTAGCAATACTGGGGTTGTCCTAGCCTTGTATGAAACAGGAAAAAGGCAAGGTTACTTTTTCATGGGTAGTGTTGACTTTCATCAATGTATGACCACCACCCAAAGAACAGACCAGACGTCAGTGAAGTTATCCTTTGGCAAATAGATGTCATAATTTAATTATAGTTAAGTTGTGAGATCTGCTATTAAAAATTACTAATGTTAAATATACATTATCAAATACATTTACACATAGAAATGTACCAGTGTAAAAAGAGTATTAAAACATGGCAAGAATAATTTTGGGATTTTACCACATGAAGAATTATGTTGAGCAGGAAGTACTTGGGGTAACTTAAAAGGCAAGAGCAGTGCATGACTGCAGTTTTATTTGCAACCAGAATAAGTAGTCTGAGAGAATGAGAAAACATGTGTTATCTTTTAATATGGGTTACAGGGTGGAACAGCTGGTACTGTGAGAAATAACAGCCACATCCCTTGACACAATCATCCTGCTGCTGAACACTGCAGGTATATTTATTGTCTTCTGAAAATCTGTATGTATGGAATGGAGAAGTACTCCCTAAGAAAAAAAAGTTTTATTTGACATAAAATATAGGAAAAGAATATATTCCAATAAAGAGAGTGCACCTTAAAAATGGAAGAAAACAGCTCCTGCATACCTCTTAGGCAGGATAATTCCATAAATTATCCTAAATTAAATAAGGTAGTGAGACAACTGCTAGGAAACGACTGAAGGATCACACCAGATAATGCAGACAAGAAGAATTATTAAGTTCTCATGAGATTCTATTAGTCTGGTAGCTTTTATTCAGGTAAAAGGGGATTCTGGGATATTCCTGAAATAAGAGCTGTGGATGGATATTAATGATGAAGTTAACCTTGACCCTAACAGAAGACTGGAAGTGAAAGGCATACTGTATTCTAGCACAGCAGTGGTAGAACCATGAGAAGAAATCGGTCACACAAAATAAAGAAATTAATGATGACAATATGCAGTCCTCAGTGACCAAGAAATGAGATGACATACTTTCCTTCTGAAGGAATTCCATCCCCCCATCAAAACAAAACATATTCTATGTTAATGACATATTATGAATGCACAGTTGTAAGTATCAAAAAGCTAGAAAATATGAGTCTGAGGGTTTCAGTAGCTATCATAAATCCACCACATGCATAGTTGTTTTACAACGTATTTATCTGTAAGGATTTATCTCTAGCTTCTAGTATTCAATAATTTATGAAAAACTTCTTTATTAAATGAGGTTAATCTTGCAGTAGACATGGGCAGTATGGTGACTTTGATATGCTGTGAGAATACTCATAAAAGATGTAAAAGTATTAAAGTATTTTTGTAATCCAAAGGAATTCAGATAACTGGCATCTCTATTGCCAGTGTAGGATTTAAGGCAAAAGTTTTGAGTTCAAGGATTTCAGACTGCTTTCAGATTTTATGACTTCGTAGTCTCCCATATTTTTGTGAAGGGTGATCAGGAGAACATAGACTCTTTCCACTCATGAGCTGACCTGGCACTATGACAGTAGAATTGTGTTCATGTTTTTTCACTGTTATGTGATTTTTCCAAAGAGCCAATATTTCTTAACTTACAACTAGCCTTTGGCCATCTCATACTGTGATATAAGCAACAGCGTATTTTGGTTAATAAGATCTGACCTACAAAAGACATTTGATAAAGTTTAGCAAATTGGCGGTGAGGAATCCTGTTACTTTCTAAGTCTTGCTTACATAATAAACTGCCTTTCTACACAGAGAAAAAGTAATATAAACTCAAATATTTTGATAGTAACTTATCTGTTTCAGAGTCAGCTTTAAGGAAGGAAAAGAAATTTTAAAAGTCCCCCTGGCAACTGTTAGGATATAGAATGATATTTTAC
This sequence comes from Atrichornis clamosus, assembly GCA_013400975.1. Taxonomy (NCBI): domain Eukaryota; kingdom Metazoa; phylum Chordata; class Aves; order Passeriformes; family Menuridae; genus Atrichornis; species Atrichornis clamosus. Next base: position 93,583 of record WBMZ01009665.1, on the reverse strand, counting down.
ATATTTTCCAATTCTATATGGTGATAAAATAATTCAGGACAACACAGTAGTAGAAACACCCCCATTGAGTGCTGTTCTTCCTTCCTCAAACAGATGTTATCTGTTACTATATTTATATTTTTAATGCACACAAATGCATACATATACACATCACTTCAAATAGATTACAAAGATAATTAATTCAGGAACCCAGATATTTAGGTACCCATCATCTTAAAACAAAACAGACACGATGGGGAAATGAAATGTTACAGTTCAAATTCCAATTTTGATGTCTATATATGTTTCTTTGAAAATTAAATAAACCTGTTAGAGTCAACTATGATTCACCAAGAGCCCTTTTTCCAAAAGTACTAAAAGCTGCCTCATCATAAACTAATCTTCAAGTATTCTTCGTATTTCAACAAGAAATCAAAACATTTGGTGTACAAAGACTTTTGAAGTCTTCCATTTAAAGAAAAAAAAAGGAAGAATTGTTCAGTTTTAATGGAACACCTGACTGATATTTTCACTCAATTCTTCCTCAGCCTGAATTACAGCACTACCGTCTTAGATGTGGTCCTGCTTATACACAGAAGAGATACACAAGGAGAAGGGATGAAAGGTTGGATCACTTTAATAATTTCACCTCCTCAAAACCTATGACCAAAGCAAATACATTGCTGTTATTGATTTTAAAAAATAATTAATATAAATAACTGCATTAATTAGAATAAAAACTCAAGAAAAATAACTTGAAGAGAGAGAAGATAGTAAAATGAAAAACAATCAAGAAATGTTGTCTTTGCCAAAAATATTGTCATTGCCAAAAATGACTATGTAGCTTTAGTCATATAAATCCACATAGTTATGCTAACAGAAAATAAAATAATATAACTGGAAATCATTGGGACACGATTGAGAAAGTGAAGGTCACAGAGTCAGTTTAGTTGTAAAAGAATTGATATTCCTTTGTACATAACATGGAAAAATTTACTTAATGCATAAGAGTTTTTGTGCTATTCATAACACCCAATTCCTTTATATTTTTCCTGTTCCTGTGACATTCAGACTTCTCTTGTTTCATAGTTTCTCAAAGGCTTCTTATTCTGTACATTTACTTGAGTTTATTCAGGTATTCTTCTTTTTCTTCTGTCAATGTGGTGAATTAATGTTTGGGAGCCCCATGTCAGCCATTCAAGAGGCATCTCAGTCCTTCCACAGGTACAAGAGAAGAGAAATTCCGTGGGTAAACTTATCTTTTCTGTTACTCTGCTCTTTGCTCAGTGGGTTTTCTAGAGAAGGAAACGATATAACTTCATAATATAAATAAAGCAAACACATGAATCTCACAGGACCCTGGCCAATTAGATGGCAGAATACTTCTTTGCTAGGAGAATACTTGAACCACCCAGATAAATAAAACAGTTAAAGATTTTCTGTCCTAGATATTGAGACAAAGTCCAAACTGTTACAGCAGTCTTGTCTTCCAACTTTTCCCTTTCATATGTGTGTTCTGCTTTGAACTGAAATATTTTCTGTGGGAAGCATTTACTATTCCAATGATAAGCTGCAATTCTTGGAAATTCCTGGTAATCCTTGGAAAAATGAGGTACATTGGTGCTCTGTTTTGAATGGTAGCTTTCTGCTTTGGCTCACAGTAGGCCATCTTCCAGATTGTGCTGCAGGCTAGACACCTACTAATTTCTAAATGCTTTCTGCAAAAACACAGAGGAATGCCTCCTACAAAAGAATCAGAGAACATTCATATTTGGAGGAAACTCTCTTTTTGTTTTCTTATTCTTGCTTTTGGTCTGTTCATATTATCAAGCAACACTTCTATCTCAGTAAAAGTTCAAAGAAAATTTTTGTTCCCCTTGTCTACTAATCTTCTCCAAAGATTCATAATTGTATCTTATAAAAGAATCAGAATGCTTGTAAGTGGGCTGACTTTATGCTACATTATTAGATTAAACAAGATCAAATATATTTTCTTGTCATCACCTCTTTATCTTATTTTCACATATTGTCATAATTTTATTTACTTCGTAAAAGCAAAACTCAAAATTTCAATAAAATCCATATTCTACATGTAGGCAAATGATTTAGCATATTTTCATACTGACACTAGAAATATAAATTGGATAAAGTGCTCTGGCTTAATAAAAACTGTCAGTTATTGTTTTCTTAGCATATTTAAAATGCAAGAAAAGATATTTCCTTGTCACTTGCATTTTTTATTTTGAGTAGAGTCATCATGCTATAAATATTCCACTGAGAAATTGCAAAGAAAATGCAGCTCTACTTTCATTGCTCCTAACACTATTTAAAGTTCTTTTTATGCCTTGGTGCTTTCATTGGCATTGAGTGTCATTATGCCATATTTCATCTTTCATCTGAGCAGTTTCACCTTATAGACAAAATATATTCTCAATTAGATTTTTCATATTTTCGAATTTAGATTTTTAGTCTAATGTCAGACTGACAACCTACTATAAATTTTCTTGCTAGTCCTAAAGGTGACAAAATATTTATCTGTCTTCCTAACAGGTAAGTTGGTGTTTACCTAGATAATGGCTGTCAATTTTATTTTGATTGCCTACCAAAGTTTAGAAAGTGTAGTATTATATTGACCTGTGTTTTCAACAGTTTCTGCTTTTATCAGCAGACATTTTTGCAACTTGGGATATTTCAGTTCAATAATGACTGTAGATGCATATCCATATTGGCTTCCTTTTGTGAGAAAATGGGTTCAGGAGAGGAATGGTCTGAAAATGACAGTGAGAGTTAAATACATGACTAAAATAAATTTGGGTTGTTTTCTCTGACACAACAGTAATTCCTCTAAAGCAACACATATTTACATTTCCAGAATACTTAGTGTTGTTTTCATTAGTGACTTCTTGTGAGTAGAAGAGCACATGATAAAAGTGGCTTGCAAAACAGTTCAGTTAAATCCACTTTGTAGATACACTTGTTTAAAAAATACCTCTGTGATTTATAATAGACACTGATGTAAGGAATCTTTTACCAGAAATTGCATGATTGAAAAGAGTATATGTATTTTGGAAAGTTATATTTTAGAATTTTCAGATACTATTGAACCCAGTGCTATTGCAAAGATCCTAATTTATAGGAGGTTGTTTTTATGTTCCTATGAAGAAAGTACAACACTGTAGAAACTCAATTAGGTGGGAGACTCCTAAGAAAAACTGTCAAATAAATGTGCTTCTAATTTCAACTACTAAATTCAGAAAAAATATTGGCAGTAAGAAGAAATTGATGTAGATAATTTCTATTTCCTGTCAAGAGAGGAAGGGATACATAAGAGGATTTGATGTTTGAAAGGAGTGAGAATTAGAGAATGTGACAGCTACTGGGCTTTGGCTAGGAATTCTGCACCCTTTTAACTGCAAATCAACATTTCACATTCAATTAGTAGTTGAAAATGTGCCCTTTATAAAATATAGAACAATCTCTTAATTATTAACTATATAATTCTGATGCCATTACAACACATTTATAATAATAAGGCATAATTTCCCATTTGTATAATAGAATTATAGCATGGGTGTATGCTAAGAATGATAGTAAAGAACGAGTTTGGCCGGCTCTCTGACACTAGACTTATTCCATTAATGTAGGACAGCTGAGGTCAGCATCCACATAAAAGAAAGTATAGATTGGGAATCTGGTCTTTGGATAATTGGCTAATACTAAGTAAAATGTAGATGGTAACCAAGTATCACATTTGTGATGAGTACTCTCTCAATTTTCCCAGCTACACTACCTGGAGCATTGCCTTATTTTCTGCAATGGTGATCGTACTTCATCTTCAACTAAATTTGGTAGGTCTTTAGCTGATTTTCACTTCAAAATGTGTTACTGTCTAGTGTGTTAATAATGCAAGTATAATGTGGGCTAAACACCCTCATAAAAAGTAGATGTTTTATTTATAATCTGATACCAATAGATGGTAAGGATTAGCTGTAAAATCAAGTGTGTCGCTGGTTATTTTTGTTACTACTTTGTGACTTGTAAAATCATCTGACTTCTGCTGTATGAACTGCAAAGAGAATAACCTTGTCTTGAACCAGAAAGAGAAGAATTTTCTGTTCTCAGCAGGAAGATTAAGTGAGGGGAAAAAATCAAATTTTTCTTAAGGCCATGTTTTTTAAAAAAAGTTAGTATCAAGAGAGCATTTTATAGCAGATTTGCTTTGATCTTTGCTTGTTTGTTTCTATCTCCTTTCCCATTTACAGTGACAGACTAAACCCACTGCAGTGTGAGCTAACCTGCTCACTGTGACACTGTAATCAATGAATCCCCTTAGCTTTCCTGCCCACATTCCTGTTGTTTAATTTGCAAGCATAATTTCAGTCAAAAAGTACTGACCACAAGGCCATTCAGTAACCCGCTCACTATTTCAGACCATTTGTAAAAAGTAAGCCCCTGCAAAACACAAGGTCTCCATACGTAATAGCTTTATTAAGAGCAAATATTTGAATATGTAGATATACTTGATTCCAGTAACAGACGAATTACAGAGCATTAAGGTATATGAAGACAAACACTGTGTGCCAGACAATAAATAGTTGCATAGTATCCCTTTCATAAATATTTGATTAATGAAGTGGGACCAAAATTTTTCAGAGTTCTATACTGTTTTCAGTCTTTGATTTGTGTTCATAGAGATACACACACACAGGGGTGTTTAAAAGGTAATGGATTTGTAGACCCTGCCTCAGTTCTAAAGGTTTGACTTGAAGCTGCATTGACAAGAAACTGAAACATTCCTAACATTATCTGAGTCAGGGTGATCCAAATATTCCTGTATGCATGACAGGGCTTTATAAAATATTATTTGTTGTTTCAGACCTGCTCTCCATCTCTGCAAAATGGTTTGAAATGTGTTCTTCCATAGAATTAGAAGAGAATCTCAAAGTATATATATTTATACTGAAGTTAAAGAAATATATTGCTTTGGGTTATACTTGTAGTGAAACTTAAAAGACCTTCCCTCCTCCATCAGAAAGAATTTCTTCATGGTCAAGCCGAAGTTAACATATCCTATAGCATACTTATATTCAGGGATGTAAAGGTCAAAGGAAGACTTATAGCCACCCAATCCCTCTTTTAAGAGCACAGCAGAAAGGTAAATAAGAAGAATGAGGTTAAATGTTGATGTGGAATCTAATTCGAAGTGGGGACTGGGACACCAAGATGTAAGGCATGTAGTCAGGGGAGCCAGACTTGCTTTCTAGTCTGTTGGTTGCTCCGGAAATTTTTGTGTTTTAATTATCTTCCTAATAAACAATGTAGATGTGCAAAATATTTGATAGAATTGTTGGAAAACTAACCTTACATCAAAAAAATCAAGAAGTGTTTTGACAAAAAGATCTTTACCTTGTTCTGGATATATCTTTTAACATTGCACTCAGCATGTTCCTCTGTTTCAATAATTATCCTTCATGAAAAGGAAAGTATGCTTATTTCAAGACTGAAATTTTAATATATTTTGTTTCCTTTTGTCAATTTACATTACATTCTTATAAAATTTTTTGCCATTGCCAGACGTTATTTTCCAAAGTCCTCTGATATCAAGAACAGACAAGGTCAATATTCCTGAAAAGCCCTCCTGCTTGGAAATTCTATTGTCATTTTTGAGGGGAAGCATAAATAAGAAAACCATAATTATATGGCTTATAATTAAATTAATATACTTACATTAATTATATCCTTAAAATAATGACACTTTCAGCTGTCAGAAATGTCAGCAATGTATTAATCTGCTGAAGTTAACAAAATAATATCCAGAGCTAACAAGATGTTATTTTCCATTCATATTCTTAGTGAATGCTATGACCTCTGCAGATCCACCTTTTTTTGTAATGACATGGTCTTTGGAATGGCAACTTGCTGATACTGTAGTTAAAATATTGCAGAAGAGTGATTGTAATACATGCCAAAATTAGAGAAAAGTCTTGGACTTACTTTTTTGAGAAACTACTTTCTGACAGCTTTCTTTCTGTTTTATATAATATGCTGTCATTCTGTTATGTTCAACATTAGTTCATCTAGGCCAATATGTGTTAAATCAATGTTAACCTGAAGTGTCAGCTCACTTCATTTTAAAGTTCTGAGGCTACTTCAATCAGGTGCAGCAGCAAGGTTCAAGGAGACTTGACTGATTTTTTAAAGCACCAAATTGTTCAGGTTTGTTTTTAAATATGCCCCTTTCTCCTTTTTGGCTTGACTGCTTAAAATGGTATTTATAAGTTGCAGATGCATTCCACTGGGTATATTACTTGTGAAAAAGACAGCAACAGTTTTGGTATCATCAACTAACCTTAACTTTAACCTCCCCTTAACCTGTCTATTTAAGTTTAAATTTATATTATTGAAAAAGTGCTTCTGGACTGCCTCATATTTAAAATACAGTCTCGTATTCCTGATGAACAAAAACAGACTGGCATAAAGTGTGGACCATGACTCAGTCGCCTGGTATTGTTGAGGCACTTCACATCAGTTTTTATGAACACACATAAGTCAGCTGCTGTTCAAAGGGAGTTTCTTCTGAATTTTTCCTCATAAATACATAAGCAACAGGCAATCACACAAGCATTGACCTTGACTACACTGGTAATGTTCATAAACTAAGAGATCTACTGCGATGCCATCCATTATCCATTAAATCCTCTTCACTTTCATGACTGCTTCACAATTTCATATTTTTATTATCTTTTGATGGCACCTGACCAGCACTAGAAAACACAGAGCTTTATTCTGACTTATGTGATAATCCATGGGCACTCACACTAAAACTGGTGAAGAACTGTGAAAAGCAGCTCCACCTTGAGGACTTGGGAGAAGAGGTTCTTTGTGCGGTTAAGAGGCCATTGTCCAGTGACCTGTGGTGAGCAGAAGGTCTCTGAGAGAAATCACATAATACTAATTTTAATCTCAGACTAAAACAAGCTGTATTTCCTGGTCCCACTGCTGTAGCAGTTAGCATGAGTTACTTAAAGTTGGCAAAACTTTTGGCGTGAACCAATGAACTTAAACTGACTTTTTGTTGTAACAGAAGTAGATGAAGTATGGTACAAATCTGTTGCAAACAACAGAGTAGTTTTGGTGAGCTTAAGGAAATGTACAGACAAAGAACACACTCAGCCTGCTGGACATCAACATGTCCAGAAGTGACCTGAACAGGAAGATTGGGAGCACTGACAATGGCAGCATGGCAGCAACAAATCAGAAAACAACAGTGCAATTTGAGAAGGCGACAATCCATGACAATTTATTCTGTATGTAAAACATGACATATGCCAAATATGTAATTAAAGGCACTTGAGAATACTGGAGGCAACCACAAAAAATATGTAGTTGAGGAACCCCATGACACTTCCCAGGATCAGGATCATGTCTCTAACCTCCAGGAAACACAGAGGAGTCCAGGGAACTCCCTAGCCCTGGACAATGCAATGCACCACTGCACTGATCCACATGACCTTTCTCCTGACTGCATTGTCTCTCTCACAGACTGGAGAAGTCCCACAATTAGTAAAATTGCACGTCTGTGATGTAAGTGTTTTGGTACGTAAACCCATTCAGTCACACTATCACCTGGTATTAAAACTTCTTCACAGAAAGGTAGTTCTCTTTTTTTGTTTGAAAGAACAGAAATTTTGCTAGGTAGACAGTTTCTAGGAGGAGCCTAACCATGTTTAAAACCAGCAAACACCTCTTTGTTCTTGTGTTATCATTGTCCTCTGACTGAAATGTTTCTTCTCCCTGAAAAGAGATAATTTCATTCTCTCTGAACTTTGATGAGAAAACCGTATTCTCTGCTAGCACGTTGAAGGGCTCAATTGTTCTGCTCTCTCTGACACATACTTCATGTCTCTCATGGGAATATTCCTGGTAATGTTTTCCTGATGATTTTCAGTTTGAATAAATCTCTCTGGACATAAACAACTAAAATATAGTCCTGTATTTCAGTACCCTGTATGATGGTATTCATATTTTTTTCTATTTGAAATAGTTGCCCTTACACAGCCTTGTTGGTTTTTTTTCATGATCACATCACATAGGCAGATTTTATGTGCAGTGTTGAGCTTGAAGTTTATAACACATCCTTGTTGACCTTTACAGAGACACTGTTTTTATTTTGCACTATTAAATGTCATCTAATTCCCATTTTTTTAAGGTCACCTAGTGCTTGCTTATAGTCTGACCCTGATATGTTTAGACAGTACTTTCAAACTCTGAGCCATTAACAAATTTTGTTAGTTGCCAGTTTTAGCTGCGTCACTAATGAAAAGAATCTTAAAGACAAACACCAAGATAGGGAAATAATCTCACTCCAATTATCTTCCCATTATTCCATGTTTCATGATCTTAGTTTTAGCTTGGAATATGAAAGTAACAAAAATGTTATCATGTTATCATGTTATCATCATGTTAAAACGTGAAAACTGGAACTACAATGTTTTGATATAGTTCTTCCTATACTCTTTTCTAGTATTTTTACATCTCAGTTGTTAATAACTGCATATTTTTTATTCATTTTGCTTTTCTTTAAAATTAAATACATTTCAATATGTGAAGCCATTTTAGATAACCAGAGATGAACTTCTACTTTCATTTTATAGAGGTTTTTTTAGCAGCAAGCTCTAGGGAAAAAAAAAGAGACAATAAAAAGACATCTGAAATTGAAAGCTGTTATTAAAGTGGATCATTGTATTGTGAAAACAAAATTGTTTTGTGAGTGCAGCACTTTTTTTTCTCTGCAAAATAGCAACAGCAATTCTCCATTTGTTTTAAGTGTCAGTACAAGTCCATGGAGACAATGTCATGTCAAACTGATGGAAAATTATTTCAATGCAACTATGCTATGAGACATTACCATGTCAAGATAATGTTAAAAAGATGTCAGGAAATAAAAAAAAAACCAACAATCCATGGACATCCAATAATATGTCAATCTAACGGTTCCCAATGTAGAGATTTGGAGATTATGTTACATTGACATGATAATAGAATGTTATCAATGCAAATTACACTTTTATTCAAAGGCAGAAAATTAAATCAACATCATATTAAGAAACATCATGCAAAAGATCAATAAAATTAAAGCTGTATTCATAATCCCTTATACAATCTGCTGTCTATGAACTAAGTAGATAATTAAAAACAGGTATTTCATTAGATGTAAACTAAGCAAAGTATTTGGAACCTGCTGGGGCTTAAGCTAGCATTTGTTTTTCAGACCAGACCCAGTTTCTGTAATAATATCTCTCAGGAGCTGTCCTGACAAGATACTGGCATTTCTTAAGTGGAGCCTGGAAAGAAGCCTATTCTGTGAAATCTAACCCAGAAGAAAGTTATTAAGATGGTATTAAAACCAGCCCCCTAAATCAATGTGGCGCTTTTGGCCGATTTCCCTCTAATCACATCTAAAATACAATATTAGCCTTCTAGAAAAAAAAAGAAAAGAAAGAATATAAAACTTTTTAATCTTTTTGGGAAGCCTCATTCCTGTCCGTGCTCTGCAGGGAGGCTCCTGCTTCACGAGCTCTCCTTACGTCAGCACCCACTCTGATCACATCTGCTGTCCAACAACAGGTGCTGACATGGCTTCTGCTGCACTGCTCATAACAGTCCCTCTGACAGACCTTATAAATTCACTTTGCTTGAACACAGACTGATAGGAGAATTTATTTATTTCTTTTTCATTACTGTGTTTCTCCTTCCCCTTCCCCCTTTCTTTTTAATTCCTTTTTAAAGAACTTTTGCATTGAAATATGATGCCATGACTTCCAGTTTAACCTTGCTCCTCTTAATATCTGGATAAATATACAATTACTGCCTCCCTGTAATTCAAGCCAAAACTTATTTTCATTAAGTTTTATAAGCATTTTTATTAAAGGAAGAGGAGAAAACTCTGCTGCACTACAAAAGTTACAGCTAAAAGAATGAAAACCGCACTATTACTAAATCTTTCTATTAGAAACCTCACACTTTAATGTCTTTGAATCCAGGACAGAACTGAATTTTGTGAGCTTTGTTTCAGATTTTTTTTGGAATTAATTTTTGTGCAGCAGAAAGGGCATAAGCCAAAATGTTTCTGAGCATGTAGAATTTCTTTGAAAATCAGTGTTCTAGTAGCTAATTCTTTTTTAAGAGAGTGAATTGAAATAAGAGCAAGACAAAGTGCCTACCTTGTGCTCATTTGATAAAATTAGAGTACTATTACAAAATTAATTATACCTCTTATTTTAAAGTAAGATAAAACTAAAAATAAAAACTTTCCTGAGCCTTCTTGGAAATGAATCAATTATTTTAAAGGCTAGCATTCAACTGTTTTCATAACAACAATCCCCAAAATACTGGCAAATTTCAAAATCAATATGACTGCTGGGATATAGCTGAAACAGCTACAAGACATGCACTTGAGGAAATCACACAGAACCAATTGCTCCTTCTAGGTTAAACTATACAATAAAAGGAAAATGTAGTTATGTAGGTCAGAGGCTACTGTGAGAAATTTCTGTTTCATATTTTCTTCTCTATTTTTACAATTATATCTTTTGTATTTGATAATTTCAACATAACCAAGCAAGGCAGAGAAAAGAAAGGTGACATCACTGAAGTCTAATAATTTTAATAGCAGGTGTTGAAAGGTTATCTATAATATATTTATAATCAAATGTTTTATTTGCAACTGTGTTATGAAGGAATCAAAACTTTTAGCACAAAAGAAGCAACAAACATTTTAGAAAAATAGTTTTTATGAATCAGTTGCTCTTCATTTTGAAGCACAGCCCACTAGAAATCTGTTTCTTCTAATTTAATGTGAAGAACAAGGAAGAATCTGAAAAGAGCTTTCTGATGTCTTTTGTGTTAGATATTAGTCTCAGGAGTGGGGGAAGAGTGGGACATGCATGGCAAGTTAGGTATTTTCACTACAGGCATATTATCCTAAATTTGTCTTGTGAGATGCTAGAGCTGGGTAAAGATGTCTGAAAATGATATTGCATTAGCACTTATTATAGGAATGGATCACAATTTCTTCTTCTAGTTGCTGGCACCATTCCCCTCAGATTTGAGTTTTCTTGTATTTATTACATCAGTGTATTGCTTTCACATTCAATAATTAACTTTGCTGCTAAAAAGTTTTCAGCATATGTTTGAAATAATTAATGTTAATTGCTGCATGAACTTTGAGTGATCCACCAGGAACCAGTTAGTTCCAAAAAGAACATTTTCCATCTGAGTACACAGTCATTAAAATACATTAATCTACTAATCCTTATACCTTTGTGCTGTTTCCCTTTTCTTCTGCCAGGAAAACAACAAAAAAGAGAATTCTACCAGAATAGCTGTTGATCTTGATTTTATAGGGAAGAATTCAGGGGAATACATTTTAAAACTTGGGGTTGGAATTTCCCTAAGGATAATGGTAAATAATGTCAATATTTGTGAAACTAAGAAAACCAAGTGCTTTTATATTTTTAGATATGGAATGTTGTGTTAATAATTAGCTGAAAAAATTGGGGGCTCATACTTAATTTACCCCAGTGTAATACTGTACATTTCAGTATATGCCCAAATCTGAACTTCCTGGTGCAAACAACAGGAAAGGACTGAGAAGCATTGAAATCATAAGTACCTTCAGGCTGAAACAAACTTGTGTGTCTTGCCTACAACTGCTCTTGCTAAGGGCTGCATTCCAGGCTCAGCCATCAGTTCTCCCGATGGTGGAAGGTCGAGCCGGAGCCTCTGTGAACCTCTCACCGAGCTCTTCTGCTGGGCCTTGCCCCTGGAAGCGCGGTGGAGAGAGGCCAGCCATGGAGGATGCCAGGGAGAGCACGCACAGCGCGCATTCCCCCGCAGTGACGGACGAGCATCCCGAGGCTCCTCTGCATTTTGGTAGCTGGGGAGCAACTCTTGTCTGGAGCACAGCACTATACTGAGTGCATTACTACTTCTGCAAACGAGGCCCAAGACAGAAAGTTAATGGTAAAATTCTCTGCCAGAATTATTTCAAAGTGCACAGAAGGATTTTGTATTTCTTATTTTATTTTAATTGTTGTCTACAGATTATATTACCAAGTAATATGTGTAAGGTTTTAATATCCATAAGTCTAACGCCCAGGGGAAAAAACAAATTGCTTGATAATTTGTTTTTCTGGGGTTTAGCAGATCCTTTCTGAAATTTTATAATAAACTCAGCACTTAAATGCCCAGTGCAATCACAATGAAATCAGCTGTGAGCAAATGACGGCAGTGTTTACTCAGAGCTATTTTCAGATGTCAGCTTTTCCTTGAATTGTTAAAAGAAACAATGTTTCTTCAAATCTGCAACTAAAAATCTGCGTGCCACATAGGTCATGTCCTGGTGAGACATTTATTAAGCCTGGGCATTTCAGGAAGCTAGGGACGTGGTGTAGTGGTTGTCGTGGCAGTGGTAGGTTAATGTTTGGACTCAGTGATTTTAAAGGCCTTTTCCAATCTAAACAATTCTGTGATTTTGTGATTCTATTCACACCGATGATTGCAGAGCAATTTCTGAATATACCTACTGAATTTGACTGTAACAACTTCCGGAAATGATTTGCATTGCAGTCTGGATGCTAAACTGACCTTCAAGCCCAAGTATTCCTATCAGATGCCTTTTTTTGATGACAATTTCAATGAAAATATTAATTTCTGAATATACTATGTCTTAAAATTTTATTAGATTTTTCACAAAACCTACAGGAAAAGGAAGAAAGATTTTAATAGTCTTGGGTTCACAGAATAATTCTAGCCAGACAATAAGGTGTATACACTAAAACAGAAGTTTAGAAGGATTCAATGTTTATAAAATTTTAAAAAATCTTTACAAATTACTTTTAGTTCATAAAGAAATTTAAAAATTAATCTTTACTGTACCTATTTAAATCCTTTAAGGCAGATGTTAATTAAACTATGACACCTGAAACTGAAAGTTATCTCAGACATACATAATTTGGGTATAATTTCATAAACTTGGCCATATGGCATATTTTGGAAAAAAAAAAAGTAAATTGCAATTATGCAGTAAACAAACTAAAAAGCTATTTAAGATTTGCTTAAGCTTAGTATATAATGAAACAACCAAATTCCTTGTGCCCTGCAACAAAATCTGATCCATAGAGCACACTATAGGAGGTAGCCAAAAGAAAGGTGCAGTTTTTAACAATGTTTGAACATGTCAAGGTCTGGTTTGAACTCATTAAAAAAACTAGTGAAGGGAATCGTCTGCAACCTGAGAATACGATAGAGAAGTGTGCAATTCAACTTCACAAGAAGACTGGTTTTCAATAAGATATAGAATAATGGCTAAGGGCATTTTTTTCTCAATTAGAGTATTATTTCAGCTTTACAAATCAATCTTAGAAGAAAAAAAAGCATCAAGCACATATGTAGTGTTTTTTCTTAACCACAATGAACTTAATTAACCACAATTAACTTAAACAAAAAGCTTGGTTGATTGCATGCTGTTCTCTTAGTTGTACCCACAGGAATGACTCACACAAAATTGATGCAAACAGTTGTGACAAACAAAAAAATAATTTTCTTCAAGCAGCATGTTCTGGCTGTCTAAAACAAATGAAACAGGAGTGAATTTAGCCCCCTACTTCAGTCACTACAGCTGAAATGTAAGCATAGGCTCACCTGCATCTGTGGTTTGAGGGATGGTGTAAAAACCACATTGGTTAAGAGTCAGATAAATGTTTGCCTTGTGGTTGCACAGGGTTGCTGCAGATTGTGTTGGCCTTACATGTCCCCACCCAATCTCAACTCATTTTTTTTAATCCATTTAGTCCTTTCTGCCCACCTACCACATGCACATCTAATTCATCCCAAAGAAATCAAATGTTTCTGAAGTATAATGGTGTATCTTTCCATAGTAAATTAAAAAACACAAAACCCCCAAACAAACAAAAAGAAGAACAACAAGAAGCTCCCCAAAAAACCAAACTAAACCAAAACAAAAACCCCACAAAACTCCAGAAACAACCTCCCTCCAAACTGAAACCCTAGAGTTTCACAGTGGTGCTTCTGTTTTCTTTTCCATTACAATTCCAGTGAAGTGTGCACCACTAATTCACTCTCAAGGACACTTTTGTCAAAGTTTTAAAGGTTTTTATCACTGACCTTCTTTAAGCTTTGGACATTGCCATGATGTACTATTTTGCTTTCATTTCATTCTAATACCATTAAATGTTGGTAAAAGCTTTTTACAATTTCTATTCTAAATTTAATAAAAATCAAATTTGGAACATGGACTGGATATCTCCAGAGGTCTCTTCCAAGCCCAATCATTCTGTGACATTATTTTCATCATTTAATAATTAACAAAAAATAGAAAAGTGTTTCTCTGCAAGTTGGTTTTTTTTTAATTTATATAGACAAGTGTGTATTTAATTAAAATTGTAGTTAATTTGATATAGAAAAAATCTAAAAACATTCAGGTAAACATACTTTGATATTTTAATCTTTTCTTTGATTTGTGTCTAGTTTTATTATCTGTATTTGTTTTGATAAATCACTTTTTTGCTAGTCAAAGCATGGAGGTTCCCATCCAAATATATATTTTTCCAAACTGAACTGCAAATGAAATATGATAGAATTGATTCTACTTTTCTGTTCTTCGCATTTTTTTTGCCGTTTGAACTTATTCTGTGCTATTAAACAGTCAAAAGAGAACTTACAGGAATAATTTATTTTACTCCCAATAGTGCACATTGAACCTGGAAGCGTTTTGGTGTCACATAAATTGTACACAGTACCATAGAATGGCAGTAGGTCACTGTCCTCTCAAAAGAAACTCCAAAGAAAATGAGATGGTTGTAACATCAAGAGGGCAATCAGTAAATCTTATAGTGATGCTACCAATATTAAAGTTAAAATGTTACAGTGAGGTCTTGTCTGCCCTAGAGGAGACAAAGAGGTTGCAACCTCTGAGTGAAGCACTTTGGAATACTAGTAAATCACTTCATGATCACAT
Organism: Atrichornis clamosus; assembly: GCA_013400975.1. NCBI lineage: Eukaryota > Metazoa > Chordata > Aves > Passeriformes > Menuridae > Atrichornis > Atrichornis clamosus. Next base: position 78,564 of record WBMZ01009665.1, on the reverse strand, counting down.
CCAAATGTGCTTGATCTCTTTGGCTTGTTTTGCTATAACTGTGTGTTTAGCTTCCTCAGAAAACCTATTGTCTGACTTGGTTTCGTCCTCAGAAGACAGACTGATAAAAACTTCTGGGATTGCTGGCTTTGACAATATTCCCACTAAAAAGCTCCACTAATAAAAAGACGACTTTTCAATATTTGTTTTAAAGTGACTTTTTTAACTTAATATATTTTTTTTAAATCTAGGCTCTCCTGAAATAAATCAAAATTTTCAAAGATAATTTTTTATTAAAAAATAATATTTTTATTCAAATAAAAATATTTATTGGATTTTTAATGTTGAGGAGAAACAGATTTGTACTTTTTTCATTCTGAAGAAATTAATAAGTTTTCTGTACTGAGACTTTGAAATCATCAAGGGAGTTTACTCACTGGAGGGACTGGACAGCAGGACATATGAGGAAGAACTGAACATAAATTTTTAGAAGAACATCTCATATTGTCAAATCAGACCAATAAAACCAAGACTCATACACTCTGAAATGTGATTTCTCCCAAAAGCAAAGGCTGAAAGCAGATAGATGTTTTCATTGCTCTGAAAACTGTAGAGCAATTACATGAGCCATTGCAATCAATACACTCCTCCATTGCTGTAGACTGAAAAACTCCAAACAATCAAGTATTCATGAAGTACTGAGTGAATTATCATGTGAGAATAACTGATGCTATGCACAAAGAGAAAATTTATCAGGGATATGGCTAATCATCTCAATCATTTTTCTGTATCTTCATTCCATGTTTATAGGTTTCTGACAGTGATTCTCAAGAAAATGGAGTCTGTGACTGCTCTTATTCAATTCCCTTTTTACGATGCATTTTTCTGCAGATAGTATTTTGATGTTAAAAACCCCACTATTTTGGGGGGCCTGTGGCATAGTAAAGGCTGTACAGCTAAAGTTTGATATTAAAACAGAAAGAAGGGAAGGTTGTAATGAGAAACTCAGAAGATCTTTACAATTAATGTTATAACTGTACGTCTGTAATAAAATAGAATGGTTGAAGATATTTATGGAGATGACACAGCATAGAAAAGGCTTAGCAAGACCAAGATGCCACAGATGCTCAAATGACCAGCATACAACAGGTCTAAATTAATCAGTGTTGGTGTGATTCACTTTTTCTTGAATAATTCATGAGCAAGTCAGTTTTCACTCAGAAAGGTCTTGTTTTTTCTTGTGTCTTACAAAAACACCTGAAAAATACGGAGTTATATTTCACTGTCTTTGTTATCTACTCTCAGAAGCCACCTATTAAAAGTCATACAGTTAGAAAACAAAGTAGAAAATACTGATATTTCTAATGTGATTCAGAAATATGTCAGAATAACAATTTATTTTCTTTAGAAACTATGAATTGTGTAATTTGAAAAAGCAAAGGAGGCTATGCAAACACGTCATATTTGCTTGCTACCATCATAATATTGTTAAAATTCATGGCAAGCACGTCTAGCCAATAAGAGCATCAATTTTTGTATTTTACACAATTTAATGTATGAGTGCTTTTCATTACTGTTTAAATGATAACATGATTTAATATATGTGAGCCCTTCTTTGTAATGTATTTGCTTGTCTATTTCCTTTTTAATATAATTTGATCATATTATGTAGAAGATATTATAACCATTATGCCAAAGCATTAGTGTCATGGGTAGAATAATGCCAGTTTTTATTAAAATGTTATTAATGTACATTTATTTTAACTTATATTATTCTTTATAGAAAGACCTCTGGAATATTAGTATCTCTATCTCATCTTTACATTACATCTGTGTATTGTAGAGTGTTTCAGATGAGAATCAGAAAAGTCATTCACCTTGGTTTTAAAAATATCTTGTGCTCAAAAAAAATTAAACTTCTGATTTTGTTCCATATCAAAAGGTACCAACACTTCAGGTAAATGGAAATGATGCTTCAAATTAGGTTGGTGAAAACAAATGCAGTTGAAACAGTGAATTTTCCATTCCTTTCATGGCAGGCATCTAATTCCTTGTGCAGAAAGTTTGGTACTAGCAACATTCACCATACTTGATATCAATAAATTTATCTCATGTATGGAAAGATTACACATAATTGACAAAATGGATAAGGCTTGTATGATAACTAGCAGTGAGTGAATAACTGATAAAGAATAAATTGCTTAATAAAATTAAAATATTCCTGATCTCTTTTTTTCTTTTCCAGCTCTGGACAATCTCTTCAGTGGACAATATTTAGTATCCTGGTTATTTGGAGAGGGTAGACAGGCAGAAAACCCGAATCCACTGCTGTGGGTAAGGCCAAAGCATGTGGTGGCAGAATCTAAGCTTTGGTCCAGGAGTGGGGATTTCCACCTCTCCGCTCCCCCAGGGTGGGAAAATGGAGGAGTTCTAGTCCAGCCTGGATCAGGTAGGAGGAGGAGAAACAGCTACCAGGAGAAACAGGAGAGCTACCCTGTGGAGGTGCATCTCTAAGGAGAGAACTAGCAGTGGTGAAGAGTTAGTTTTGTAGGGGACGCTAAAGGGCTTGCTCTATCAAATTGCCTGGTGTGTACTTTGTTTTAAGAATATTTCTTTTACAAATACTTACTAGAAAAGTCTCTTAACAAAGCAGCTATGTGATATTTTAATGTTTTTTTGCAGAGGAACAACACAACTAACTGAAAGGGTTTCCTATTTTAAAGACAGAGTAGTATGTGGAAGAGTCAACTGATATTATTGTCAATATAAAAATAATAGTTAATATTTTCTAAAAATATATAATTATAATTAAACATAAATATAAAATATATAACATAGTACATGATACTAAATAATAATATATAATTATTTATAAATATATATGATATCTAATTATAAACATCATTATTTCAAATAGAAGTATTAATATATAATGTGTAATGGTGCTGTTTTTCGAAATTCACTAGTGAATATTCAGAGTTCACACTTCATATACAGGTTTTGCAAACATTTGGCCTTGCAATGAAAGAATAAAGGAAAGACAGCTGAAGATATGTTTTAAAATTTATACAAACATTAATAAAATACATCTTTTTTTCTCCTATTTAACATTGAAAGCATGTATTGCATCTTATTTGAATATTACCCATATACATGAATTCTAATATGGATCTTTTGAAAAGTGAATATTAAATATGTCTGTACATTTTTAGAAAAGTGGAAAAAGCCCCCATAATTAGTTTGTGCAGTAAACAGCCCCCAAGACTGGTCCCTATAATTATATAATTGACTATTAGAATTTTCAAAGCAAGGCCTCATGTTACCTTTATATTCTGCATAGATTGGGTGTTTTAAATATATTCACAGAAATAACTAGGTCAGAATGTCTAACCAGATGGAAATTATTTGAAATTAAAGAAAACCAACAACCCAAACCTAACAAAATCCAAACCAACAAATTCATCATCTATGCCTTGAAATTTGATTTTGAGGACATATGTTGCTACAAATTTTCTGGAAAATCAAGTATCCTCATAAAACTATGTTATTTGAATAGAGTGTATTAATTTTTGTATTTGTTTTTAAAATTATCAATATTTAAAATTAAAACAAACAAATCCAAGTAATTTCACCAAATACCTATTACTACCTAGTGAAGGACAGAAAATTCCTTTTTTTGCTGTGATAGAAAATGAAATATTTGAATATATGACATAAATAAAATACTGGAAATTAAAATAGTGAGCTTAAGAACAAATGGTCATTTTATCTTCCTTGTTCCTAAACATCTCAGTAATTCTACAGATCGCTCTGTAATTTTTTCGTGACTCTGCATACATTTGATTAAGCCTCCATTTCATATCTGGTCCACAGTTTGCCCAGTCTGGGCCAACAAAAAACCTGATCTATTCAAAGTTAGTTTGTTTTGAAGTACAAGATATTTAGTACTATATTGCAGATTACATTTTCTCCTGAAAACTGTAGTGATTGTAAATGTTAAATGTCACCTTTCCTGCAACATGTGGAAAGATTGATGACTTCACTTTTGCTTTTCTGCACCAACTGCCATTAAATATATTTCAAAGCGCTGAGTATTTTCCAGTTCCTTGCAATGTTATTGCCAGACTGGCTGAGGTGTTATTTTTTCCCTTTTGCGTTTTCTTCAACTCACAAACTGTGAGCTAGATTTAAGGAAGTCAGGTACCACAAGCAGAGCCCATATTTTCTCTGGTATTTATTTCTTCATAACTTTCTGCCTCTCCTTTCAGCTCTTATACAGCGATGGTTTACGGTTCTATACAATACTGCCTAGGAGCCCCATTCAGCACCAGGACAAGAGATGTATACACAAACACTAATATCAGATAAATTTGCAGTCCAGGTTAACTAGTTCTTGACTATAATTGTCATGCAAAATTAGCCAGGGCAATGATGTTGTGGATGGTTTTTTTTGTTTTGTTGTGTGTGTTTGGTTTCGATTTGTTTGTTTGTTCTTTTACTGCTACTTTGTAGTCTTAAACCTGGAGCATGCTGAGTGAACCCTTATCAGAGAAGGACAGTTACATAGTATAAACAGGTTTTTACAGCTTGAAATATTTTTTTTTTCCACAGGTTGTTAGAATAAATAGATTAACATAATGCTGTGGCAAAGATAGATATATTTTCTGATGTTATAGAATCATCTGGTTTTGGAATGAGACTTCTGAAGAAAAAATGTTCTGTCTACTGATTCAGGTCAATTGAATCATAGAATCATTTAGGTTGGAAAAGACCTCTAATATCATTGAGTTCAACCATTAAGCTAACACCACCAAGTCCAGCACTAAACCTAAGTGCCACATCTACATATCTTTTGAATACCTCCAGGAATGATGACTCAACAACTTCCCTGGACAGTCTGTTCCAGTGCTTAATAATTCTTTCAGAGAGAATTTTTTTCCTAATAGCCCTAAGTCTACAGAAACAAGGACTCCCTTACTTAACTTCTGGTACAAATTAGTGTACTGCTTCAGAAAGGCCAGGAGGTATTCCCATTCCTTCTTCTCCATTCCTTACGACCATGTTATTTTACAGAAGAATATGACCTCAATCTCCTTCCAGCAGAATAAACTTGATTATCCTTGAATATTTTCATGCTAAAGACAACATCTAGTCTATAATTTCTTAGGTAACTCTCTAACTACAAAAAATAGGTTAAGATTTCCATATGTTTTTAAGGTATGCAACAGATGATGTCCCCTGTGCCAGCTCAGTGATGTTTGTGTTAACACTGCAAGACCATTCACATTAGTATTGTTTTCCGTTGTTTGAGATTCCTCATGCTATCAGAATCTTGGTGGAGTTCAGGTGTGATGTGCTCCACAAATTTTAACTTGATGTTTCTGTTCATGCCTTGTTGGATAGGCTATCTCAACAAGTCATTACTTTACATTATATAAGTTTGTACTAAACCTTCTCTGTTGAGATTGCTTAACTGCACCCTCTTCTTTTCTTCAGGTTATTTAAGTATAATTTTAGCTTCACTACCTCTTTTCATCCTCTGCTATAACCATTGTGATTTTTCTTCAAGTATCCTCTCTTACACTATTTACTCCTGGCTAAATAAACTCTACCAGTCCCAAAACCACAACAAAAGTAATTGGAAAACATGCTGAATGAATACACTTAATGCTCCTGTTGTTTATGTCTATAGTGCTTCTGTCTTTTCTGTTTTTCTCTATGGTGACTCTACTGCTTGGTGATGGTACATCATACAATGAGGCTGTTTAACTCATCTCTCTATTACTAGAAAATTAGTAAAAAGGTTTTTACAGTATCTATATTTCTGTTACACTAATGCTGAAGCCTGCTTATACTTTCTGGTTTACATTTTGAGCCTATAGCTCACTCAAGTTCCCATTATAGCTTATTCTGTCCACACTGACAAGTGAGGCTATCTCAGGAGTAATGAAATGAGGAGAAGAGAGCCTCATTAAAAAAGAAGAGGAGGATAGCCCAAGAGTCATAAAATGAAATGAGAAAGTCTGATTTATCTGTGTCTTTCAAAGTGGCATAACTTTCAGCAACCTGAACAGTTGGATAAGAAGCAGTTACCAGCATTTAGGTCGTTTATGACTCTCTTAAATTGTTGTGGATACAAATATTTATCTTTCATTAACTAACAGAGGAAGTATACAACCTTGGCTTTCTAAAATATACTAGTTCACTGGTAATATTTTTTTCTGAAAGTTATGCTGTGGTAGAGCTTACTCCTCTCTATATTTTATTTAAGGTTCCCTGAGATTCAATATCTGCATTTATTTCTGCTTGACAGGTTAGGATGAAATCATACCAATATATTATTTGTTTTCTCCTGAGTGAGCTCCAGTGAATACTTGGCTCAAACAATGCAGTGACAGTAAAGCCTCAGTTAATTCTCCCTTTATGCCTTGTTGGCAGTCACCATAAGCTACTGTAAGTTCGATTTAATGAAAAATCATTGCTGCATCAAGTTCCTTTCCTAGCCTAACAGAACTGAAACCCCTTGGGTTCAATGCAACAGAATAAGAAATGCTAATAATAAGAATATAATGCTATCTGGGGGGAGAAATGATCCATACTTGCTGTTCTTTTTTTTGCCCAGGGTGTCATAGTGATTCTTCTGGAATTACTTTTCTTTGGCATAACATTTCACTCTCACTCTTGAAAATTCTAAATTTTTCATTTTCCTGAGTTGCAGAGAATAGTTCACTAGAGATTTAAGAATGACCAGACAAGCCCCTTGGAAATTTTCAGGATCACTGTTGTTTGTCTGTAAGACTTACAATAGGGGAAAAGTTGTGTCTAAGACTGAAAAGCAGAGGGGAGATCACAGCTGCACCAACATAAAGATCCACTACATGAAATTTTCCTGACTTATCGGAGTCCCACTTGGCCTAAGTGAGTCCTGGCTACTGTGAGTTGTCATGCAGCAGCTCTTATCACCTTTCAGTGAAAGCAGAGACCAAGTACTGACTTTGAGCAGTACATGGCATTTTCCATCTGATTGTGGCCTAAAGAGTCACGGCATTGTGTAAGCAGCATAAATAACAGTATCATAGCAGATTAGTTAAAATGACATTTATTATATATCTGGAATTAGCAAAGCAAAAGGAGGCTTCATTTTATCAATAAAGTGCTGATGCTTCTAAAGGTTATAATCCTTAACAACCTATTGTATACCTGCATAAAGAAATAAATAAGAGTTATATACATTTTAGAATATGTGGAAACTAGTCTACATATATCTACGTGTAAACACTGGTTTCTACACTCCTTTATTTTGCATTAGTCTACCTGTATTCCAGTGGAGTTCAATGCAGGAATTATTTGTGAGCATCAACATGTGTAAATAATTAAGACTGAAGGGAGAATGGCTGAGAAGAAGTGTGATTTCTTTGAATCATTTTGCCCTTTCTCATTCTGACAAGATAAGGAACTGTAAGAAAAGAAGAAACTCATAGTTTTATTCATGCTTTTCCACCTTTTCTCTAGAAATTTTCTTCACTTGACTCACTTTTAGATACATGTATAAGGATCTTAATAGAAGTTCCTGGTAGTGATTTCCTTTGCCCTTCAGCAGTTCTTTTTCAAGTGAAACTTGAATATCTTAACATACCTTGGAAGTCTGGACAAGTTCCACACAGTCACCCAGAACTAACACAGCAATTCCAGGATTATCCCAGCAATTTCTTTTTCTTTAAAACATGACCAAACAAACCTAATCATGACCCCAAAGATATGATTTGGCAATTAAATACAGAACATCTTTGTAAAATCCAATGTGAACTTTCAAAGTAATGGAATTAGTAACAGTTCATGACAAACAAAGGAAAACAAAAAATGGACAAATTATAAGATTTTGAAACACATTCTCATCCTGGTATTCAAGAAAATTTAGCTGAGCGAAGGCTGAGCTGAGCTGAATGCTGAAAATGCCAATTGCTATCCTAATAAAAGATTCCAAATAGTCACCATTCATCATGGAAACTCGTATTTATGGACTTCTTTACTGCAGTCTTTGGATCTGGCATATCCCTTAGAAAACTGGCACCTTAGAAAAGTGCTTACAGTACATTTTTAACCTTCATAGGACACTGATCATTGATATGATTTTTTTTTTTTTAGCTCTCAGATATTTCTTCTGTTGTATCTCTTAAGAGATTATTTCAGTGTCCAACATTCACAGTGAAATCACCCCCTAAGTAACCCTGTGAAAATACAGCTGCAACCTACTGTGTGCACAAACCTGGCAATGTTTTCAAAGTGATCTGTTTGCATTTAAATTCTTTAATCTATTCATTCAGGACTGAAGCACTCAAATTCTTAATAGAAAAATAAATTAAATAAACATTGAAACCCAGATCCACTAAAAAGAAAGTGTTTGCAGTGTTTTTTTATCCTGCTAGAATTTCAAATGAGGAAGCAAAGGTAGGAAAACAGAAAAAACACCAGCTTTGTGGACTGCATTTGCATTAGCAATTTAATTTGGATCAGCAAAGAATTTGGAAGTGAAAATCCCAATTCTTTCCACTTTGCCCATTTCATTTTCGTCACAGAGTGCTCTTGAGGTATGGATTCCTTTAGGATGAAACCACCAAAGGAACTGCATCAAAGTGGTCCCTAGCTGTTATAGGAAGTCTGTCTTTGAGAATGGCCCAGAGCTACTCCAGAATGACTGCTATGCACAGAGGGTAATGAAACAATTGCAGTGTGGGTTTCAGGCCCTGAGCAACGAGTCTTCTGCTTTACTAGCCTGTTTCTATCACACCACAGTAGCTGCTAATATAGAAGTATCTTCATGTTTTCAATGCTAACTTTTATCTAACAGAAAAGTGCTGCATACTATCAATATTTGCCTTGACATGTTATATAAAGCTGGATAAGTCTGAAACATGTAATATCAAATTATTGATGTTTGAACCTTAAAAGAGAAAAATAAAATAAATATTAATCATGTGCTTATATGTAGACCTTCTCAAACTCATCTAGTTCTCTTTGGTCAGTAACAGTGTGAGGTCAAAGCTAACAGGAACATTGAAGTTTCTATTACTTCTGAATTCCAGCTGATATAAGAAAACCCACAATTCAAATTTTTCCTGCAGTATTCCTGCATGTATGCTACTGAAAGCAGTAAGTATATTGGAGTCTGAAGTTTGCCTTATCCAGCCTAGTAAGAAACAGCAATTTGCATAGATGTTTGATGTGAGTCAGTCTTTACAAAATAGGTTTTGGAAAGCTTGTGTGCAAGTCACATAGATTTTCATTTTTATTTTATATTTGGACACATTTATGAAGAAAGGAAGAGAGACAAAAAAAGTAAATATCGACCATTATTTCTTTGCTAAATCATTACAGATTATTTTCGACTATGTCTATAGCAGCATATAAGAAAGAGGTATGGGTAGGCAAATTTTGTTTTGTTTTGTTTCTTTTTTTTTTTCAAGCACAAAATGGGAAAAAAGAGGAAAAATCTTCTATTTGTGAAACAAATATGATTACAAATTGCATATGGGAAATTACTACTTTTCATGGTAACTAAAAAATAAATAGTTATAAACATGGCTTCTCTATTGAGCATTTCCTCAGTTTTTTCCTTTTTCGCCTTGAAACCTATTTTGTCAATAAAATTAATTTTTCTTTGAAGAAATGAAACCTGTTCTTCTGCAATAATTACTATATAGAAGGAGAGAGAGAGAGAAATAAATGTTCAGCTAAATATACTAGAAGACACAGTAGCTTGTGCAATGTTCCTTTTACGTCTTTGTCCGTAGAGTTAGATAATGTAGTTACTATCCACAATCGTTTAATATTACTATATCAAGAAAGACTAAGTCAGCCAAAACCACTGATGTCAGCATCTGTTGTAACACTGAGTTATAACATCATTAGTCTGACAAGAGTTTGCTGATAGATTAGCATAATAGGATCGTACTGAACCAGTCATACATATTAATCAAAACAGATCTCCTATTAGGATAAAATGGTTCAAGAAGTCATAGAAAATGAAATATATCTAAAATGATAGGAAATAAAAGAAGAAAAATTAGGTTAAAAGGTGTGAGTATGCATATGTGACAGAGAAACATGAGGAACAAATACCTGGCTGCTTTGTGACTTGTTCCTTCATCTTCAGTGTAGAAACAGTTGCTGTTGTGTGGCTATTTCAAAGAGTCAGGAGCAGAATTCACTATAAAAGCCTTTGACAACTCAAAACAAAGCAGGAAGATTGAAGTTTTTGGGATGAATTTTTAGCTGGCACAGAAACTACAAAGCTGTCTCAATCTCCTACATTTGAAGCTGAGATACACTGCAATGTGAAAACCAGAGATGAAGGATGCAGCCAAAATATCCTGTAATACTCATGCTATTCTATGCTATGCCTGGAACAAAAGAGTGCTTGCTCTTTCACAGGTACTTTTGACTGTTCTGAGTTAATTGATTTCTGTGTTAGCATTTCGAGACCACAGGAGGGATATGCCTTTGCAAGGTGCTGTGTTTAGGTAAGTTTGTTTTAAATTTACCGTGAAAGTGCATCTCTTTTATTAGAGAGAGTGAAGTTTTTAGGTGCAAGGTGAATCAAGTGCTCAGACGTTTAATGGGGGACATATTAAACAGAAAATTTAGACTCAATAAAAACTATACTACTACTCTTCAACTATACTACTTTTTTACATTCTTCAATTATTTTTTGATACATTCCTATACTACAAATATAAACAATATTTATAGAGTCCTTAATCCTCCGTATTCCAGTCATAAAAAAAGCATATATGACTACCCTGAAATGGGAAATGTGCAATTGGATAGTTCATTAAGAAATCTTTAATGTGTCACTCAGACCTTTTAATATCTGTCAGATAAACTTGAGAAGTTCCTTCAAACTGCAGAGCTGCTGCTCAAAACAGAGCAGACATTCAGGTAAATCTTTGAGGACGGTGACTGGGAGTTTTGAAATAGAGAAATACCTCAAGGGCCTCGTCCTTGAGGAAAAAAAATGAGGGAATAAAGACAACATTGTTTCAAGAACTGAGGCAGAGTATTCAGCTCTTGTTCTTTGAGCAATTTAGATTTCTAAAAGAACCAGGAGAAGCAAACAATCCAGGAGCTGGATAATGATGCTTTCCTTGCTTACTCTTTGAAAGAGTGTTATCATTGTAACGACTGCACTGGAAGAGTATCTGCTGTTGTGTATGGACGAGCTCTGTAAATAAGTACCTCAAACAAAGAAAGTACCTAACTCAGGTTTCTGCTTAAATTGCAAAGTGTTCTGAGGTCACCAAAGTGCAGTATGTCTTGAGAAGAGAAATACTTGTCTGTTGTTACCAAGATACCGGACTCTAACTTATATGTAGATTATACGAGGATATATTTCAGAATTTATCACTATTTGATCAGTTTGGATTTTACAAATGTCAACAAACAAATAGTATTTAATTTACAAAATAAAGAAAATTGGTCTAATGAGGGTGTTGACTTGTACAGTTTTCATTAAAAGTCAGGGCCTTGTTGCAGAAGTAACTTGGTGTTAAATGGGGAAAATACTGAAATTGTGTACTCAGTGCACATCAATAGATCGCAGAAAAGATTTTATCCAGTTTCCTCAGAAAATTCAGAATTATATCATTGCAATCCAAAATATAAATTGTTGTTACATGTATTTATATGCACATAAAAATGTGGTTTAACAAGTTAGAATGTATTCTCCCTGGAAAACAGTCTAAACAGATGACAGCTAGGAATAAAGAGGGTAGAGAATGCAGTAAAGAAGTAAAATGTTGCAGAATTCTTGCTGAATGCAATACATTTTTGCAGTGTACTATAGTAATTTTTACTACTTATTTGTACATACAATTATCTCCCCGTTTTAAAGATAAAAGAAATATGGATCCCAGTTTTAAAAAGTTTTTGGAATATTTTTTATTCTGTTTACTTAACCCTGTTTGGTATGACAGATTAGAAGTGCAATAATTTGAGAGTTTCCAGGTTCAAATACAGCCTCTGCTTGCATCCTGAAAAGTTTTTAAACCAGACACGATCAAATGTAATCTGCCTAATTCTGAATTTCTGTGTGAGGGACAGAAATCTCTAGAGAAGCATCCAGTCACTGACTACTGACACTGTCACTGACATAGACATAGGTGTATCAAGACATCTGGACACAGCTCTAAATTCACTCTCTAAACATAGCCTGGATCTCACAAGGGACAGCATGAGGAGAATCAGTAAATCCTTAGATTTCCTCAGATTCAGATAGGAATACCGTTCTTGATATTGGTCCAAACTGGAGTTGCATAATTTTTAAAGAAATTACAAAAGAGAAATGCAGAAAGCTAAGGAATCTACAGACTTCTACATTGTGTATCTAGCACAACAGATAGCTTCAGATTTATAATTAATCTTGGCTAATAGAAAATAGGTCTGGAACATATTTCTAAAGACCACTTAGTTGATCTTTGGCTCAAAAGATTGTCAATTAAACAGTCGATTGCTGATCAACTGTCAAATATAGTCAAACATTTCCTGATTTATGAGAAACCGGTTCTTAAAAATGTTCAGTGATGAAAATTCTGCTTCTTTCTTATCCAATATATTTCAGCATTTGTACATCATTTAACTGTTGTTTCCAATATCAAATCTAAATCTCCCCTGCTGCAATTTATCTAATTAGTCTTTGCACTAGCCCAAAAAACCACAGGGAAGCAGTTTATTACTTTCCTCTTTGCAGAAACTTTTTACATATTTGAAGGTTGTTAATAAATGTCCTTTCAGGCTTCTCTAGAGTATAGGAACCCAACTGTTTCAGTATCTCTAATAGGTCATATTTTATAGACCCTCCAATGAGCCATATTTTCTGAAATAATATCTTGAGGACATGGTAAGCCTATTTTTTTAATTGGAAACTCAGAAGACAGTGGGATTAGTTCAGTCATCCACTCAAAGGTAATTACCTGATATTAGATGTACATTTGCTAGTTTTGCAGATATAAGCAGGAATAATCCCCAACAGACTCCATCTAAGATATTTTCTCCTTTTCACACCAAGTAACGTGTTACACCACAATGATAATGATTTCATAACATATTCTCATCTGTCATTTATTTTATTCTGTTCTTGTTGTAAGCACAGAAAAATGAGTGGAAAGTTACAGTTACCATGAGAAGTTATACTATTCCAACACCACAAGAAAAAGGGAAACACTTGAAACAAGAAACTTTTGACACATCTGTCTTGGCACTGGAACTAATGGCATGAGCCAAAGATGTCACTTATATTTGCAGACTATAAAACTATAACTCTTTAAATAACTTCCCATTTTTTCTAGGTTTTTGTTTGTTTGTTTCATTGTTTTATTTTGATTTTTTTAATGGAAAGAGGATTTGGTAATGATTTCTTTTGCAATGCATACCTGCAAATATTATTATTTTCACCCAGCTCATGCAGTGAACCATGCAACTTGAATTTTGCTTGTTGATTAAAGCAAGATTTATTCTGACATACATATAGCAGCCCTCCTCAAGCTGATGAGGACAATTTGTGAACTTTGTATATTTTGAGGGCTGGAGGAAGGCAGAACATTGGACCAGCGTCACGCTCTCCCGGGAAGAAGGGCAGCAGCTGATGAGGCTGTCATTATGCTTGTAAATGCTCTCAACCTAGATCAGGAGCTGAACTCATAACTACAACTGCTGACCAAATTATTCCCTGATAGGTGACAACAGAAATAAGGTCAGTGCTTTCTTTAGTTTTACATTTGTGTCAGCCAGAAGACAGTTAGTAGAAGGATCTGCACTGAATGTCCTACTAGTTTCACCTCCCAAGGTCATGCACGAGACTGGAATATTTCCAGTCTGGTGAATTTCTTTCTCTCCAGACTGGTGAATTTTTTTTCTCCCCTTTCCTTCATCTCAGGGAGCAGAACATGTGTGATGTGCTTCCTGAAACTCTAGTTGAGACCATTTCACTCATAGGATGGAAAGGCAGAAGAGTAGTAGCTAGAGGGGTACACTTATTGGTCAAGCTCCTGTCAGGGTCAACATCTTGGAGCCATGTGGATCATTGTGTCATCACATTTTCCCATTTATTTCCTTTCTTTTCTTCCTGAGATGAAGGTCAGGAAATTACAGACTCCTTACCTCTCTTCTTTCTCATTTTTTTGAATCCTTTTGCCTTGACTTCTCTCTGGGCAGAGTGAGAGTGTATATAGGGCTACAGAAGAAAAGAAACAAAGCCTTTCTAAAGAACACACAAAAATTCAATAAAGAACAACAAAACTGAATCCTTTACAAAGCTCATTATCAATTCCCCAAAAGCTTATTATTGTAACTTGACCAGATTGACAAAGCAAAGGATAATTGTTTTGCTTGACTAAACTGTGATATTTCTACACTGACTGTCATGATCTTGCTGCAGGCTGACAGGCAGCATAAAAGAAATGAAGCTTGTGTAGAAAATGAATCATCATTGAAATTGGTAGTAGGCACATGAAGTATGAAGTATGTCTTATTTGCACACTTTTCCATTTCATGTCCTATAATCTTTGTGGAATTAGATATTTGAGGGTAGAGGTATAGTTGTACTGGATTTCTCAGAAAGAGTTAGGATTTCTCTCAGATTGTTTGAGACTGGAGTGCCTTTCATAATGCTATATTTTCTACATAGCCTGTCTTTGGACTTTGAGCATAAGATATGTTTTGTTTAGCTCTTACCATACATTCCATCTTCCTTAATTTTATTTTTTGTGAATATTCTAATTTCATAAACATATTACATGCAGAAAATAAAAGCAGTTTACCACAATATATTCTGCACAATGGCCTTGCCATGAGAAAGTTTTATCAGGAAAGGTTATGTACTTTCTAAAATCCTCATTAAGGGCTTGCTATTGCTATCTTTTTTGCAAATATTTTAAAATCTTGATGGAAATTTTGACACAGCCTCTGTTATCTTTCGAAGAACAGCAGTTGCATTGTGAAAAAAATATATGAACCATCTTGTGTCTTCTAAGTTTTCCTTGGATATTTTCTGGGTTAGAGAAATCTCACCACAGAAACCTTGTCTTTATTCTTAAAAGTAATTTTTTCTAACTTAAAAGGGAAAAAAAATTGTGCTTTCAGTCCATTTGGAAAACAGTAGTGACTGAAAAATCTTGAAGGAATTAAATTTTATTTGGATTGGGTAATATCAGACAATTGATACTCGGGTCTTAGTACAAGCAGTGGCAGACAATAGTCATTGCAACTATCAGAAGTTGACTTTCTGCTGTACAGATCACTTTCTTGCTAGCATTCACTATTCTAAGCACCTTTAATTTGAAAATATAAACTTTTATTTTGTTCTTGTGTCATGGAGTACAATGGTGAAAGGCTTAAGAAATATAAAATAAATACTAAAAGTAACAGTGAATTGAACTGTGTATTTTTTGGTTAATATAATCATTGGGTTCTCTACAGCATAACCAAGAATATGGCAGAATGAAGTAAAGGCCAAAAACTAGGATGTTAATTTTATAGGAAAACAATAACTTTTATGCTTCTCTTGCAGTTTCCTTTCATATCATCATTTACCCCTGCCTGATGACACTCAAGATAAATTGTAAAGACCAGTATCGATTCCAGAGCTGTTGCCTGCATTTCCCTACGTGTGGTTAGAACAAAAGAAGTTTAGCACAAATAGGTATAGGAACTAAATAAAAATAATGCCTTAATATTATTTATTATGCCTGTATATAGCCTCAAGGATTTGCAAATATACTTTCCACAGAAAAATATAATAGAATATCACAGTATCTCTACTTGTGCAAAAAGACAGAGGAAAGGAAAGGGCTCTCAAGAGAAAGCAGGAGGAGCGTCCTGACAGCAGAAGAGAAAGGGATGATGGAGATATGTGAGCAGTACTCAAGAGGAGAGTCAGTCAGGCTGTTGACTAACCTTTTACTCAGCCCAAGATCACCAAGCAATGACTGATGCACTGTCAAAACCTCAGAGATCCTACACGTAGATGTGCCCATACGTATTGAAAAATGACAATCTAAATGTTTTTTAACCTGAAGATTGCAAAAAGTTTTGATAAAAGTCCTGGACTCAGGAACTCCTCTATTTCAACATATTTAGAGAAAAATTGCATTCTTTAACAATAGAACAAACCCAAGCATACTATGGTTCAAAAATAAGAAGCTTTTAAGATATCACTTTTCATGTTAGATAAAGGATATTGAAAGGTCATAATGGGATTACATTATAATCCACAGGTAAGAGCAGGATTCATGTCAAAGGATTTTAGCTATAGTTTTATTAAGCTTCCCTCTTACTTTCAGAGATTAACTAGCAGGACAATATCTGACACCTGATATAGCAACAGAAAGGATTTCTGCGGTTTTCATTTTATATATTTGACAGTAACATTAATGGAAGAGCTGAGAGCTGAGCAGTTTTGAAAGGTTTACTCTCTGCACTTTATGAGTTTGTTTAGAATATGCTTTCAAGAATAAAGTGCATAGTAAGAGCATGTTTTAAAACTACATGATTTAAGTGGATTCAGGACTCAAGAACAATTTAGAAAACTTAATGGCCTGGATGTAAAAAAAGAAATAGCTATAGTTGATATGAAAAGTAGCCCTGTAGCACACCCGAGATAAAGAACGTCTACTAAATATGTGTCCTGAGCATTTTTTCTTGCAAGTTTGAAAGAATAAAAGAAATTTTCTTGAGCCATTAAGCAATCAGAACAACAATACCTATGAACTGACTGTCTGTACTTATGAAAGTCAGATAATCAAAATGCTAAATCTCATCAGGATGGAATAAGTTTTGTGCAGAGCTAGAAGGTACACAGATTGTAAACAATGCTCACATTTGAATTCATAATGAATCATGGTATGATCTTAGTACACAATCATAATTTCACATAAATGGCATGAAAACAAAATAATGACCTCCTAATCTGAGAAGTCCTGCTTTGCCTCATTTCGAATATTTTTTTTTAATTTTCAAATTCAAAGGTGTGATTCTGTTCTTGATACAAATAAGGAGTGCTGCTGATTTAATTATTCTTAGTGTGCATGTGTGTCAATTCCAAAGCCTCTTGTTCTGTTAATAGTTGCCATTTGCTTGTCCTGTATTGCTAAAATAGATGGTACAGAGAAGTAACTGTAATTCAAATTATATTTTCACTGCTGTTTTATGTTATATCTTCCTACTGGAAGGTAAGAGAGGTACCCATCTGAAATACCAAATGGGTCTCTGGGGGTATCTGGAGCAAGCCTATCCCAGAGGTCTATGCTGTCATTATAATGGTTTTTTAATATTTCCACTTATTTAACTAGACACTGATAATATAGTGGTGAAGCTACATGAGCCTTTATTACCTGTGCTTCTGGATTCTTGGTGGATGTCCATGTAAAAAAGTAAATGTGAAACATCCATGCAAAGTAATGTGACTTCCTTTAGTACTAAGAGAGGTGAAAGGAATCTGCAGTTTCAATGAGGCTGCACACAAGGAAGAAAATATTTTGGTTTTTAGCAAAAGTTTTTATTTTGGATTTTAGTTTTTACGCCTGAAAAAGAATCATAAGGCAAAAAGATTTGGGATAATTTGTTAGGTGCTTAAAATGGATGGACAGAAGGATACACAGAAAGGACTACCTGTTTTTATTTCATTTGAATGATATTTTAAAGAAAACAAGAAGCATATCAATGCTGTTGTAACAGCATTGCAATTACATCAGCGATTAGAATGCGTAACAGGTCAGCAATTAGAATGGATAAAAATAATAAAATTTGTATTTATAAATGTATAAATGATATAAATGTAATCCATAACTTTTACCCTTTGCTTATTGTAATAAATTATAATATTTTATATTCTCCAAGACAAATACTCACTTTGTGCTTCATAGATTGAGGGCATTTAGTACCTGCCAGTGAAAGACATTTAAAATATTGACAGACAGGGACTTTTTATTTTTCAAGAGAACTTGGTCGATTTCTTACATCTTTAAGGCCAGTAGAAATCACCCATAACAATTTTTACTGACCTGTCTATAAAATTTCAAACTAGTCATTTTAAGAGCAAAGTAAGTTTTTTCTAAGCTACAGAACATATTTAAAGAACTTATGTAAATTTGATATCCAGACTCCAAGTGATATAAAATTAACCTCACTCCTATATAAATAATTTCAGTTATTAAATTCTGATAAAATACATACTCTCCAGATCTATTCTTACTTTCAATTCTTTTATATTAAGTTTAGTTCTGCTAAAATAGTTCAGTTTCACTATAGAATCCCTTCTCTAATGTAGAATTAACCTTAGCTATTTCTGTTCCTCTTCCCCCATAACCATCTTGGCATTGCATTTTTCCTGCTACATAAATACTTCACAGCAGCTCATCAAGTTTGGTATTTGAAAGGAACATTCAAAAATACAAGTGTCTAATGTAAATTGAGCAAGGAAGTATACAGTGTTTAGTAGTGATGGCACAGAAGGCAGGAAGCCAACCAAATGAATTAACATCAATTAAAGGATTATCTTTTTTTCTTTTTTTTCTTTAGTGAGGAATCACTTTCAAAAAAATGCTGGTTCTAAAATGCTTCATTCAACTGTAACAAGAAAAGCTATGCAGGAAACCAAGAATCAGGAGCCTGGTGTTGCAACTTAATGTGACATCACAGAACAAATTCCTTTATTTGTTTAGTTCTGGACCAGTTCTGTGGCATATTTGGAATTTAAAGGCACTTAACCATTGTGCCGCTATGATAAAGACAAAACATACTAAAGAAGCTATGAAAACTTAGTAAAAATTACTACATTTTGTGATTTTGGATAAACAGTCTATGCCTCTCATTCCTAAATATGGAAAAAGGAGTTTCATATTAGATATGTAACTACAGAACTGTCAGTCTTAGAATTGGATGGGTTTGGTTAAATACCTTGGGTTTTTGATATGTTAAAATAAACAAATTGGTTTATTGCCCTGTTCATGCTTCATGTTAAGCATTTGAGTAGTCTCATTGACACTAGGGGGATTAAAGCTAAGTGAGTGCAACAGATTTACATAACTCAAGATTTTACTGTGAGATTATAATTCATAATTACTTTTAACAGTTTTAACTCTCTCAGGTTCTGTTTTCCACTAATGAATTAGCATTCCAAAGGCCAGAGCTTGATTTATACTAGCCAAAATCAGCACACAGATATTTCAGTGCTTCACACAGCTCTTAATGCCTGCTTCATGGGGTGTTTGACTTCTCAGTAATTCTGAAATTAAGATGCCTACCCATACAAAATGCATAATTAACTTGAATAGGAAGAAAATAAGTTACTGTTGAGTGCTGAAGTTTTCTTAGTAATTCATATTAGTCTATTACTTCTTCTATCCAAATATCTAATAATTAAGAAACCTAAACTGTTAATAATTAGCCTCTGAAATCTTATCTTGTTTTTTTCACATACAAACATAGTATTCCTACACAAATCTACTGTAAAGGGAGGGAGCTATTTGACAGCCTTCCTGATTTTTGTGAAACATAAAACAGGTGGTTTACAGGTTGTCGTACATTGTTCTGTTCTGAAAGGATTGCCACAAGGGGAAAGAAAGTAATTTGCTTTCCAGCTTCATGCAACTATTGCTAGTGATACTGAGGCTGCATAAAATAGAGGACCTGCTGATATTTCTTTACTAAAAATGAAGGAGGAGAAAATAACTTCCACAAAATATGTAATAAAGTGTTACACTAACATGTATCAGTGAATGGTTGCTATGGACCAGTAACCTGGCATAAAATGTAATTGTTTGACGCTGCTTTGACAAGTCACTCATCTATCCTTGGGAATCTGCTTAAATGAAGAATGCTGGATGAAATGTTATTTACCTGGGACCCTAAAGCCACTGTGTACCTTCCATGTTAGGGCAAATAAAATGTGGTAAGCCAATCACATGTCCATCTCATCAAGGTTCACCCAGTGATCTGTGAGGCAAGCAATTCTGCCTGTCAGCTTTTCTTACACATCCAGGAAAAATGAGCACAACAGAAACTGACTTCAAGCAATATTCACTTCTGATTTGTTACTTTTCATCCCAGATTTGAGCTATGCCCCATTACTTCCTATACACTGTTTCAGTGCTTGAACCTGTCAGAAAAAAAAGTAGTGAAAAGGAGAAATTTTCTAGTAGAGCACTGCAGAGGGAGAACACAATAAATTTATTTTAATTCTTTACCCAAAGAACTATTAATTTCCAAAGTGTTTGAAAACATTATAAGTACCAATAAGGATAAAAAGCATTTTCCTTTTAAAAAAAAATTTTAAAAAATCTTAAAATTAACAGTGAAATTTGTAGATATCTGAAGTTTAGAAATCTCAGTAATTTGCAAAGAGTTTTAACACCAGTACATTAAAAGGTTCAGATTAAAGCATTGATCCAAACATCTGAGAAAATAATGATGAATTATCAGTAGCTCGTGCTCATGAGCCTGTAATAGGATGAACCATACAGGTTTGATAGACCATAAAGTGAATATTAGAATTGCAGCATGTTACTGGGATAGTTTAGCCTTCTGCAGGCTATTCCTATCTGCAGGAGTAGTTTCTTTTAATGGGAGAAATAATTTTGTGGACACCCTATCCAGGCTGAGTTCCTAGTGGCAGAGTTAACTTGTGCACTCAAGGGTAGGTAGCAGCAGTACATTTCTTAACTAGTGGTTACACCCATCAACTTTTATGTTGAATTTAAAGCAATCTAGAGGAATCATTCTCCTATTTGCATAAATGTCATTAGAAGGCTCTTTAGCTTCATACTACTTATAGTAGAATTTCTCACAGGATTCTAGAGTATTGTATCTATTTTCTAGTTTTATATGTTATATCCTTTTATATGTTATATCTGACATGACATTCATGTCAGATTGCTTGCTTGTTTCAGTAGCTGTGGAAGAAGAATTTTCATACTTCTGTTTTTCCAACTCTGATCCAATGAGTACATACATATTTGCAAGGAAATAGAATTTAAGTTTGATTGCATCATATGGAATTTTCAGTCTTTCTACTTTTATTTATAAGTTTTCACTTTATCTCATTTGGCCATTCCACTGGAGCTTACTCACAAAGCCACTTCACTCTGAGAGCAAGCAGCAGAAAAACAGATTATTTACTCACTACCCTCTGCACTTCTTGTGCTTTCACCCCATTCAGAGCACCTTATTTGGTTCTGTTGTTACAGCTTTCTGCTGCATATTTCATGGAAGTAAGAAGTAGGATGAACACCACCTCTGCTCCAAGGACTGGAGAAATCAAAGGCAGGCTGTTGAACAATGAACGTGACAACAAAAATGAGAGTAAATGCTTACTGTGAAAGTTAGAAAAAATAGATATCAATGGGTAGAGGACAAAGGATAAAAATTCCTGAAGTATCAGAATTACTGAATTAAGGAGGTGCAAGGAGGGATACTTACAGCAGTGAAATAAAAAAGATGTGAATTTACAGCAGAGGCTATGCAGTGTGGTGTGGTGTGGTGTGGTGTAGTGTGGTGTGGTGTGGTGGGGTGTGACGTGGTGAGGTGTGGTGTGGTGCGGTGCGGTGTGGTGTGGTGTGGTGTGATGTGGTGTGGTGGGGTGTGGTGTGGTGTGGTGGGGATCGATTCTTAGACAAAATTTGAGGACAGATGTGAAGACTAATAGAGAAAATGGCAGACACAGGAATTAGGAAATTGAAGAACTTTCATCATTTCAAAAATCTCATTTATTCAGGGTTGAACTTCTCATTCTTCAATAGTTTTTAAAAGTCAACTGAAAATTTCTTTCAGCTTTTTTGCCTTGTGAATTATGTCTCTAGTACAGGAGTGCTGGTGGAGAACAACAACGTTACCTTTACCAGGTATAAATCCAGACACATCCACAAAAATATGCGCCTTATATAGGGTTGCGATGGCTCGTGATTCACAAAGATTCAGCAGCCCAGAAATCTGCAGTGTGTGTTTTAAATTAAAAGACAGCAACCATGTGAAAGGACACAGAAGTTCAAAAGATAGCAGGGAATCTCATTAAAATGAACCAGAGTGCAAACATTTTGAGTTGAAGGGAAAAAAAAATTTAAAAAAATAGAGATATCTAAGACTACTACTTTTCATAATAGAGATATCTAAGACTACTGTCTCTCCATGATGCTGATTTACTACAAAATCCAGATCAGTTGCCCTTCTTCTAAAATCTAATATGTTGTGGTATATTAAAATGGTTACAGTTCACCCTTACATAAAAGGAAGTTTCCTTCAACAAAATCTTCCTAGGTATATTTATTCTTTTAATAAAGTTCCAAAGAATCTGCTGAATTTTCCATTAAGGTTTCAACCATAATAATAAAATCTTAAAAATAAAATCTTAACACTTCAAGTACAGAGCAGTACCAGGAGACTTAAGATGGTGCAACTGAGCCATTTCAGTATGAATTTAATAAACTTATTATAGCCTTAATGTTTCATTACTTCATGCCTACAAGAAAGGGACTGAGATTTTAGAATGGTGCTTTTTTGCAGTCCATGTTAATGGATCTAAAAGATCAGTGTTTGGTAGGAAAGTAAATTGGAGTCCTTGGAGCTCAGTATTTAGAGAGCCAGTTCTTACCAGGTTAATAGCTGAAAACAGAAAAAATGTAAAAAGCTTGAGGATTTCTGCTTAAGAGTATCTGACAAATATCAGAAACCAATCAGGATAGGAATATTAAGACTGCTTCCTAATTATTAAATCATTAAGGCTAAAATCAATTAAACTCTATATAGCTGCTTATTAGTGCCAATTTTGTATTTTATATTTGCAACTTTGCATTTACCAGATATAAAAAAACCAAGGGATTAAAGCTGTTTTCTTGTACAGTTAGTTGAGACAAACAGCCATGTACTATTCTAACCTTTACATAAAGAATACAAAAATTTTGAGTGGAAAGTGTCTATGGCATGAAAGGGGTAAAGGAGCAAAACAATTCCTACCCATGTCTGATGATCAGACTACTTTTCTGAAGTTGTGACTTGAATCAAAGATATACATTAGATAATTTCATCCTCCTCAGGACTCAGAAGCTGGAGCTCTGAGGAGAGAGCTTAACTGAGCTTCTTGTTTAAATCAACCAGATGATGTTGACCATTTTTTTTTCAGAATAGCTGCATTGACTGTGATCACACTACAGGAAGAGGTAACCTGGATTCCAAACTGCTGCAGCCTGAGGGAAATTAAACACAGGTTTTAGTGGTCCTGCTCACCACACATGAGGGTTGTCTTGCAGAAGTGTCCTGTATGTAGCAGATGATGCAATATTTTTGGGCCCAGAATGAAAATGAATGGAAAACAGCCTAATTTACCAGGTTAGTAACCAAAATGTCCGAGAGTGTACTGGTCCAGTCTTCACTCAGGTCTCCTTGGAGTATATAATTTTATTTCAACTATTGAATAATGTAAAGTACATAATAGGGAATAGTCCAAGTGCAGGAATTAACACTTTGATTCAGGCACTGCCAACCTAAAGACAACCTGAAAAAGATCTTCTGCCTCAGAGAGTTTCCTTTCCTTTGTGGGCCAGGTGTGGAAAGGTTAAGTAGCTTGTTCTCAACTGTAGGTTGTTTTTACAGAAATACCATGTGTTTGTACTGAACCACTGGAAATCTTGATGATTTTAACTGAATTATGTGTTTTAGGGATCAGTACTACCTCTGAGGCTTCTCTTTATTTAACAAGCTTTTCCACATTCAAATTTAATTTTTTTTCCTACTCTAAAGCTATTTATTTTCATAGAAAGCTATCCTAAATTTAATAATTCTTTCAGAATTATCTGATCAAACTTAAAGAACTATGTGTTTAAAGAGATGGACAGATCTATCTGGAACCACTCAACTAAGACAGCTGTGTTTTATTATCCTCACATTTTACATAAATAAACCAAGAAAAAATGACACATTTGATTGCCGGAGACGACTTGCTCTCTGCAAAGCAGGACTATCTTGCTGAGAAAGAAAATCTGAACTAGTTGTAAGTGTTCATGTGTATCTAAGCTACTGAGTTAGGAGAAAAGCTAGATCATAGAACTTTACATAAGATTTTCCCTTTAAGCTAGACAAGATATTTACCCTGCCTATTTCCCCTTTAGTTTTTCGCTCTGATGGTAATAATTATTTCTTCCTTCAAGAAATGTACGGAGTCTTTGGTTATTCAGTTTTCAAAGAATTTCTGCATAATTTCAGGGGAATATATACTTTGTTTTCTAAGGCTTTATTCAAATGTTTCTACATATTGAAAAAAAAATAATTTGGTCTTGAAAGCTAGTGGCTCAGATTGTTTTCTGGTAACTCTTCTGACTTAGGTCTTGGCCAAATTCAGCAGTTTAGAATAGGGCCCAGAAAGTACAACTTCTGACATCAGCTCAGACTCTTTCTTCATTATTCACAGAGTAGTTAGTTTCTATAAATAATCTTAACTGATTCAATTATATGAGCAGGGAAATCTATATCCAATGCTTCCTTCCATATTTACAGACTACAACAAGTAGCAGAAAAGCTTTCTAATGATCAATAAATCTGATTTAAACTTTCTGATTACATTTACATACTTTTCCATCAAAAAGCTTTAAAATAAATATCTTAACTCAAGTTTCTAAATTTACTCAAAATAATTCTGTCTCCTCAAGAACGTATTAAAAGTCCTGTTATTGTAATGGTTGGATACATTACTGAATTTATGGTCAATGAATAAATCATCAAAGGATTGAAGAGGATGTACATCACAATAGTGGACATGTCATTTAATATGAATTTTAAAAGGCTGTGCTTGCGTTTTTTCATATGTAATTGTTGATGGGTAAATATAAATTTTACACTAAATATAGTGTAAAAAATCTGCATATTCAGCAGCTTTTTAATGCTTTTCATATATTTGAAACCTTAACCTTAATAATTTTGCATACAACTAAGCATATTGATGACAACCTCACTCTTACACTTAGTCATACAAAAATTTCCTGGTATTGCTCACTTTCTCAGCATTGAGTACATCTATGCATTTCCAACATATTTTTTTCAGAAAGTACTATGATGAATCAACAATTAGAGCAGATGAGGCAGCAGATGACCAACAACTGTCATAACTTAGAGAGGCCTGGGAGTCACCACAAGTTTTCTCAGTCTATCCATGAGGTCCTGTATAATCCACCATGACTGCAGTATTGCTGAAAGAGACCCTGCTATTTTGCTACACACTTTCCTTCAATTTTGCAACTTATATGGAAATAAAAGGGTATTTGTATAGACATCTTCAGAAATAGCCTTTCATCTGTTTCTGCAACATCTGTGCTGGAGAAACTTTTTTACTGGAGGAGATGAGGCTGTCAGAAGTTTTAGGACTGGGGTTGCAGATATAACTACTTATGCACAAAGTCCTACAGTTGGGTTAAAATATCCCCAAGTCCTTGTATATTTTTTAATACTGCTCACAAATCATGCATATTTTCTTGAGTGAGACACCATCTTCTCTCTTTTTTGAATATACAGTGGCTAAAAGAAATGGAATAGGGATAGGATACTTTTTCTCTGAAAGGATGCAAGCTGATGTAACTCAGGCATTCTTTAGGTGCCAAAAAAAAGTCACCAAACAAAATCTTTCTTGCTACATATTGTCCTAGTAGTAAAAGAAAATGCATTGCCTTAATTGTGAATCTGTTAAGTGCAGAAGCAAGATTCTGTTCTTGTTGCTAAACTGCTGCATATGGTGGCCAGTATCAGTCAGTTTTCCAAACACTTGTTTATCACAGGTGGCCATGTTCCATCAGGCCTACATGCCAAACATAACTAAAACACCATGTAATTCATGTAAAGTACTTTTCTATCTTTACCATGCTCCCATTTTTTTTCTCTTTCTTTTCTCCATGGAAGAAGAGCCAGACTGAAGCAAACTGACCATACCTCCTTCTTACCCAGACATCAATGCTACTCATTTTTCATTTGTTTAAGGAATAATACTTATTTTGCAAACACAGAGACCTGAAAATCATGCCTTAGTTGTTTCTGTCACATTGTGGTCACAGTAAATTGCAGGTACACCATCCTAAATCACAGCAGTTTCTTTTATATTTAGAAGACACATACTTTCCTGGAGATGTGTGTTATATAAGGAACTAATATATGCACTAAAGTAAGTAATCTCAAACTGATGTATTTATTTGCAGTGTTTTAGTTTTGTTGATTATTTTGGACAAGCCTACAATGAGCAGCTTTACAGGGAGAATATATTTTTCCTCAGAAATAATTTCAACTCCACCCTTTTAATCTCTTAGAGCATCCCTACAAGACACTCTACTCAGCACTGAGTTCAGGGAACTACAGTCATCCCAAGTTCTGCTCTTCCGTCATTCTTGCTCTCTTATGATTGAAAAGTCAGAGCCAAAACTAGTCAAAAGGGACTAAACAAGCTTTGTAGACATACATAGCAGATTAATAATTTTTTAGTGGGAATAAAGAATAGGAGGTTTCTCCCTTCATTCACTGTACTGACTTTTAACAGAAATAAGTCACTCTTAGCAGTAAAGAAGAACTCAGGACCAAGCTGTAATGAGACAGGAAGGTGGGAAAGGCCAAGAGTTAAGAAAGGAGCTAGAGTTCTTGGAGATTGGAGCCCAAACTTCCTTCTTTACCTTACACAAACAAGCAATTTACCATGGATGAGGTAACTTTTTGTTGATAAGTTGTCTAAGACAAAAAAGTTAAACTTGCCTTAAGAGTTTCTGTACAGGTAAACATCAAAAACTCAAAAACAATATCTCGATTCTGTTTTTCATCCTGTAGATTTTTGCATTTAGATTCAAGGGGTAAAATTACTAAAAGACCCTGTAGCACCGTGTGTTACTATCAAGCAGTTACACATTCCAACAAAGAAGTGGTTGCATTTCAGCAATAAGAAAAACTGTTTTACAGTCTATATATGAGCATCCCAGGGAACATTTCAAGGCAACACACTGGAAATCAATTATATAAGAAGAATTGAGTTAACTCATGTTGCTTGAGGCCAAGCACAAATTAAGATAAGCTTTTAATTGCTCATATGCTTTAGAATTCTCTTACCTATGACTTTTCAAACCTATTACAACTAAAGAAATAAGGAGATCGAATAACTTGGTATATAATACAGGGGTACACAAGTAATTTCTGACTGTTGGTGATTTAATTTGTGTTAGAAAATAAGACATTTTATCTCTTGTCTTGTAGGTTACTCAGTAATCCACCTTTGCTATCATCTATAGATTTTGAAGCTTTTTACCATACTGAACATACATCACCATCAGATGCAGGAAAGCCAAAGCATAAAAAACTAATGCCTGATCCAATGACTGTCCAAGCCAGTGGTGTTCCCCTCAGGTGACTCAAGTGGGCAGTAACTAGACAAAAAGTATTTACTCCAAGTCATTCAACTGTATTCAATGGCAGATGGAGTTACTAGCATTTTGTAATTACAATTTTCATGTTCTGTCCTTGGGATAATACTGTCTGTTGCCTACTGAGGAAAAATATTGAGTTAGAAAGAGATTAAATGTGAAAAGTATTGAAAAACTAGCAAAGTTTTCAGTGTTCATGTGTGAAATTTTTTTTGCATTGGATTGTATTCTGATTTTAATAATTTTTCTGTCAACTCAAGCATTAGTCTCTGTTGCACATTCAAATTACCATTAGCTAAGAAAGGGCAAAGGAATATTTCTTCTTCATCTTCACCACTATCCATTCTGAACTAAATTTCTCCCACTGTTTTTCCTAAAATCTTCATTCTGAGATTGATGACTGTGTTTTTTATCAGTTGTCAGAGGTGTCTATGAAGATTTTTGAAGGGGCTCTTATTCTACAGCAATTCCTCCAAGTGAAGCAAATGAAGGTTTCAGAGATGGTGTTGACACTTTAGAGATATATGCAGAACATAGTCTACCAAAATGTACAGATTTATTTTGAGAACCTTAAATAGAGAAAATAATTTAATTTTTTTTTCTTCTTCTATTCAACTTGAATAGAAGCCTGATAGACATTTTGTAGAAGCTTGGGTTATTGGAACTTTTTGTGGGTTTGGGGTGGTTTTTTTTAATGTAGATATTTCTGTTCCTTCTAGTCTTAAAAAAATCCCCAAAACACTGAAACAAAACAAAACAAAAAATCAGAGCTCACAAAGTAGACCAGCCTTTCAAGATATCTTTGGAAAAAATTGTAATTTATATAAGTTATATTTGAAAACGAAATGCTACTTTACCTAATTTTGTAGGTGATCTGTTATTTCCAATTTTCAAGTTCACTTGTCACAGCTCAGCAAAACACCACAGAATTTGAATCCCTTACGCAGACACTTCATAGTCTCCTAACCTGGACAAGTAGTACTGTGGTCTGTGTTCCTGACAAGCAAAGCACGTGCATAGAGTTACTGTGAAAATCAGATTCTTGAATGAATGTCCTTAAATGGAGTACCAACTCTTACAATAAAACAAACGCATTCATACTCTGTGTCTCAGAAACACTTGTAGGGCAGCATGCCCCACCAACAGCAAAGAGATGCACAATATGAACAACAACGTAATTGACACTGAGTGATCAAAATGTTTTCCCTGTGATTTCCTATTCTCTTTGAAGGATTTGTACTTATGTACATATGTACTTCTGAAGGCCAAGGGTTTCAGCTTCTATGGCATAGTAACATGTCACTTTCTGAGTGTGCTGGGTTAACTGAATATTATGTGCCAGAGTTGGTCTGTATGCCACATGGCAGTATATCCATAATGTGATAATATGGTGTTTCAGATTGCACTGTGCAGCAGAGACATGGGAATGGAGGAAGAGACCAGAAAAAAAGAAACAGTGGAATAGAGTGTCTCTGAAAAGAGCACTCTTGTCTGCATCATGAGGCAGAAATCTTTCTGCCATAAATAACAACAGGACAGTGTTGTCCCACTGGCTGAGCCAATATATTCCAGTGAAAAATAACTTGGGCACAGTTGTCATATGTCTAAGTCATGTAAATAAGTTAGAAGTCAACAGGCATCTGTAAGTCATGTAAAAAGTTCTCAGACATGCAGTTGACATATGCACTAATTGACACTATTCAGCATTCAATATTACCTTAGTAACATTTCCGGGTATTAAGGCAAAGCACTGGAAAATGTGGAACTTTTCTCATTATCTATTTTATTCTTGTATATCTATTTATTTTTTTCTACAGTGTTTTCCATTGGGGAACACCTGAAATACTTAGGTGACTATTCTGACCTTGTTTTTGACATTGATTTGGATGTTGATTGACTGGCTGCAATTATGGAGGAAGTACAGTAGGTGAAGTAATTCAGCTCTTGAGGTGGTCCTGAGTTTTG
Source organism: Atrichornis clamosus (assembly GCA_013400975.1). Classification (NCBI taxonomy): domain Eukaryota; kingdom Metazoa; phylum Chordata; class Aves; order Passeriformes; family Menuridae; genus Atrichornis; species Atrichornis clamosus. The sequence goes on along the minus strand of WBMZ01009665.1, from coordinate 49,198 downwards.
TCCTCTCAAATGAATTTTAAATTAATCTCTTGTCACACACCAAGAAATAATTTCAAACAACAGGCCTTTCCGATATAGCTATTGAATTGCTGTCAAAGCCTATTAAACCATCCACTCAAAGATCTCACTATAGAAATTTTAGGGAATTTATTTCTTAGGGAAGAAAAGGAATTGAGAATTCCATTGAGGAAATGTCCACTCTGATTATAGATTTTCTGTCAGGGCAAATTATTTCAATATGCAATTAAAATGCATGGTTGAAATATAGCAGGTTTTTCTCCTCTTCTTGGACTTTAAAACCAGTATATTATTTCAGTATGGGAGGCCAACGTAGGTTTATGTTTTAATTTTCTCTTTACTATTTACATAAAGGAGAAATTATTTATTTAAAATGCACTAGTACTGTGTAGGTAACCCTAGAGTTTTAGAATGAATAGGTCCTAGCTTTAAAACAATAGTAATGTTAGTGAATTAACAGAATATGGACCAGACTTGTTGATAGAAATTATTTGTGGATGTTTAGCACCTTGTCTGGCCCTAGGTTTTTTGTGCTTTTAATAATTATATAGTAAGCCATTGATTTTTTAAAAATGAAAATTAAATGCTAAACTTCTACATTTTCAACATAGAAAGTCTTGGGTTAAACGTAGCAAAAACAATTATTACTGCTGTATTTTAAGAACTTAAGAATGCTCACGTAAGAATAAGAATGTATACACAGCAATGAATAAAATTATGAAGAAAAATTAAAATTAAACAGCAAATGTGTATCATATTTTTGTAAGAAACTGGGATTCTTACAAAATGTCAAGGATGTATGATATAGAGAAACATGTAGATGTAACACACAGAGAACTACAAAGCATATTTCTAGAGCTGGTGAAGGCATCTCAAGTCTGTACACCCTGATTGTGTTGAATGCTTGCTTCGAAGAGCTCTCTTTATAGGTACTCACCAAAATATTGTGAGGTGTGTATACATACATATATGAAATAGAAAACTGAAAAAGAATTAACCAGATTACTAAAATAGTAGAATGATTTGTACCTGTAAGAACCTCTTCAAGTGTGTCAAACTTAGCTTATTATACAGTTAGTCCCAGTGTGACATCTCTGGAAGTATTTATAACCAGTTCAACATTATTGCTCTAAAAATAGTGCTGTATCAGAGAGGTGATTTTTATCCTTTTTGGCTGCCCGCTGGTTATCTGGTTTTCCATGTCTAATACAGGTTGCAGATAATTTCTTTTTTCTTCCTACAGACTTGCAGCTATCTAGTTTTGTGAAAATAGTGCTGACTGTAATTATTTTCTCATTATTCCTTGTAAGATTTTATTTTATTTTATTTTAATTTAATTTCAAATGTGTTTTGTTTTTTATTTCAGGAGATGGAGGCCACAAGTATCTGATTACTTTGCCTAATAGCACAGGTTGATCTGGAATATAAGGTATTTGTCTAAAAAAAGGAGATTTTCATCTATTCTGAACTCTCTCACTACATGTTGATACTCCATCTACTTTGTCTCCTGTGAAGTAGATTCTATAGTTTCAATACCTGAGGATTTATTCTTACTTCCCCAGTGGTTTTCAAAGTTGTTCTTTCAAAAACCTCAATAATAATAAAAAAAGTTTTCTTACAGAAGTGAGTAGCTCAGGTCAGCAAAACCTAATGGACTCAGGAGAATACATTGTACTGAAAGTCAATGGGATTTAGACTGCATCTATATTTCAGACTGCAAGGACAGGGAGAAGAAAAGCTACTATAATGTATATTTGTGATTTTACTGTAAAGTATTAGTCAAGGTTAATAGGTAACAATTAAGCTTAACTCCATCTTTCTCCCCTGTTGGACTTGTAGATTTGGAAACTAACTGAGTCAGCCCCATTTCGTTCAGCTGCTGAAGTCCAGCTTTGATTAGTATGGTTAAAGCAATCAGTCCCTGTAGAGGCACACAGAAATCAACAAATGCAGGGAGATCTATACTTAAAGTAGTTGCTAGGTTTTGAATATCAGGCCATGGATCTTTTACTAATAAGGGTACTTTTATAATCCATCCTTCCTTGCATGGAACATGGATTGATCTGTGTTTTTGCTTATCCATAATTTCCTGTATCTGATTTTAGAGAAGTATGATAGAATTTTAAAAAGTGGAACAGAGACACTGTGGATTAGACTTCATCAGCAAAAGAAATTATGCCATTACCATTATTAGTGCATTTCCTCTTTTCTTCTACTGTAATCATGCTTTCAAACTGATGAGAAGGAAACAAAAACTGACTCTCTCTTTGGAGCAGTTGTTTTCAGTGATCAAACCAAACTGCCACTGGAAGAGTTGATGGCTTTAATTAATGACCTCAGAAAGAAGGTATTTGACACCCTGTTATAAGCAGTTACCTTAGATGTGAAGTAATGCTGAGGGAAAGAAAAAACCAAACAGAACAATGCCAAAGCAAAAAACAGCTCAGTAAGAAGGATAGAATTTATATTAAAGTAAGAAGAAACTCAAGTTGACAAGAAACAGTAACATTTATCAACCTGGGAAATGTTAGTGGTAGCAGAACTTCTATGTCTCAACAAATTTAGGACAGGTACAACTAGTCAGCTATGGAGTCAGTATAAAATTTAAGGCAGTATATCTTTTTACTCTGTATTAGTGTCTCAAAGGTGTCTGTATGATAGAATTTTTCCATAAAAAGCAAAGTACTTTATCTCAGAGGTAATATTACTGTGAGAAAGTTACAAAGTAGAAAAATTTTAAGACTGGGGGCTATATAGGAACTCATCTGCAATTTGACGTCACTTACAATGGCCAACTAATCAAAATGTGGAAGACTTCAGACAGAGTTCTTCACCTCTGCAACTGCAGAAAATGTCTAAGCTGTATAAATACACATCTAAATATAGATAGTGACATATATACTCACTAGTTTATAAAAAATTTACAAGTTTTCTTCTCTGGCTTTCAGATTGAAGAGCCTTTAAATTCCATAAACAGCATAAGGAATTTACATATATATTTGGCTTGCATAGCCTGGTTTTTGATGGTGGGGGAGCTATAGGGGTGGCTTCTGTGAGAAGCTGCTGGAAGTTTCCACCATGTTCAGTAGAGTCAATCCCTGGTGGCTCCAAAGATGGACATGCTGCAGGCCAAGTCTGGGCCAATTAGAAATGGTGGTAACATCTCTGTGATAACAGATTTGAGAAGAAAGAAAAACAATACTTGTGGCACCATTTTAATTTTGACCAGAGAGGAGCAGAGTGAGAATTTGTGAGCAGAAACAACCATGCAGACACCAAGACCAGTGAAGAAGGAGGGGAAGGGGGTGCTCCATGCACTGGAGCCGAGATTCCCCTGCAGCCCGTGGTGAAGGCCGTGGTGAAGCAGCTGCGCCCCTGCAGAACCATGGAGGCACACGGGGGTGCAGAGATCCACCTGCAGCCCATGGAGGAGCCCACACCAGAGCAGGTGGATACCTGGGAGGAGGCTGTGATCCTGTGGGAGACCTGTGGAGAGAGAGGCCCTGCTCCCAGGCTGGAGCAGCCTGTCCTTGGAGGACTGCACCCTGTGGAGGAGCGACCCACACTGTAGCAGTCTGAGGGATGCTGCTCCCTGTGGGATGGACTCACGTTGAAGTAGCTCCTGGAGAACTGTCTCCAATGGGAGGAACTCCACGGCGCAGCAAGGGAATGTCTCCTCTCCCTGAGCAGCAGAAAAAGCACTAGTGATGGACTGACCAAAACCCCCATTCCCTGTTTCCTTGCACCACTGGGGTAGGAGGGGGGGGTGGGGAAGGGAAGGTGTTTTTAAGGGCTAATTTTACTTCTCATCATCCTTCTCTGATTCTGTTAATGTAGTAAATTCACTGCATATTTTTAAGTTGAGGCTGTTTTTCCTGTATTTGATGACGGACTTCTACTGGTCCTTATCTCAAGCCACGAACCCTTTGTTAAACTTTCTCCACTCTGTCCTGTGGAGGGGAGGGAGCAAGCAGCTTTCAAAGGTGCCTGGCATCCAGCCAGGGTCAACCCATGAAAACGTCAAGAGATTCAGCACTTAAGAGACCATAAGATGTTGTAAACTCCATAAACTGAAGGGAATAATGAGAGAGAGGAAAAGAGTGAGAGAATGAAGGAAGGAAGGAAGGAAGGAAGGAGGAAGGAAGGAAGGAAGGAAGGAAAGAAGGAAGGAAGGAAGCATGGCTGGGGGGACAGAGGGAAGATTGCAGGGGAGAAAGGAGGGAAGGAAATAACACAGCTTTTGTTTTGCAGAGCTGAAATTACACACATTTTAAGAGACCATGTCCGTACCTCTTCTTCCTCTTTGATTTTCTTGCTTTTATTGGAAATGCTGAAGGAAGATGAAGATTTTCTCCCACAATTTCCTCACTGCCACTACTACAATAGTTTATCTGTACATGAACAGTGTCTTGACCTTTTAAGTAGATATTTTCCTTCATGTAATCCACTTACTACTCTTCCTGAAAAGGAGCCTGGACTAGAACACATAGGAACACCTTAGTACAGTAGAGTTGAAAGAATTAAAGGAAGACATATTTTATTAATTATTATTAAAAACTACCCAGGAATTATGGAAGAGATCATGGACTGGCCAGAAAGCAGAAATTTGGGAGCATCACCTGAGGAGATGACTCATACCCTAGAAACCCCACCATATCATGAATTACCAGAAAACTAAAAGTAGTATATTCTGTTTACAGATGCATCCTGTTGTATTCTGCAAAACCACCAGCAGAGTAAAGCTGCTGTGTGGGGTCAAACAAGAGGAGTCACAGAAACTCCTGAAGCAAAAGGTGAACTGAGTCAGTCTGCAGAAGAAGAAAAAGGAGGTGGGAGTTTTCTGGTTTTGAAGGGGCTCATTGCTTGGAGACTGGATGGGCATTGGTCTATTTGTGGAAGATTGCTCTTCCATCACTTGTTTTTTTTTTTCTTTGTCCTTCACCTCTTAAACTGTACATGTCACCTATTAAAGTGCTTTTAAACGAGTTTTCTCACTTTTACTTCTTCATATTCTCTCTGCTAGTAGAGCAGGCAACAGGAGGGAGGCAGCGGGGTGGTGGGTGATGTTCAGGGTCTGCCCACATCAGAAACCACATAGGCCATTGTAAAGGATTATTGCTTTCATATTTGTGTTCTGTTCATAACATGGAAAGATGAAAGAAGATGGAGCTGTATCGATGGCTCCAGAGGTGCAGTTCTTAGTGGTACCATTCTAGCCTTTTCTTTTGTTCCCCAGTTTTTGAGAAAGATGACAGCATATCTTGGTGTTTGGCGCTTGTGACTTAGAATATAATTTATTTAGATCACAGCCTCACTACCTGTGATTCTGGAAGGAGTGTAGATGCTTCACACAAGTTTAGAATCCTTGGTAGAAGCTAGATGTTGCAGCCTCTCCTGCCTCCAGCCAGCATTTTCTGTTGAAATTGGTATACAGACTTCATAGAGAGTCAGGCAACACTACAAAATAGAAACAAATTTTTTAATCATATGAGAATCAGGATCAAAGTATTAAAGAAGAAACAAAATTAACAAAATATAATTGAACAGCATAAGTTATTACAAGGATATGAATTAAAGATTCATTTTAAGATATTGAAACATTTCATTCAGGACTAGCCTCTGCCGTAGAAGTGCAATTTATTTTAAGCAAAACATTGCTTCCTGTAATGAAAGTTTGTTGAAAGCAGAGTCTCAGCATTACCAAGCTAGTAATGTATAATTTTTCTACCAATGTATTCACAATGTGTTAATCTTAGGAAGCCTAAGAGAAGAGGGGAAAAACAACAATCTACTTTGACAGATGGTAGTAAAATATTTGAAGTTACTTTTTGTCTTAGTATCTATTTTCCTCTTACATTTTTGATTTTCAAAGAACTCAGTCCGACCAGTTGGAAAGAAAAATCTGCAAAATTACTTCCCTCAGAATGGGGCTAGAAAGGATAATACAGAAAAATACTGATATCAGGCATTATGATATTCAAAACTGTTGTGACAAAACTTATTAATGAAAACAACAAAACACATATATTGCAACTTCTTATATAGTTTTAAAAGACTTTTTCAAAATACACATTTAACTTTCCTTTGAGAAATACTGCTGGTTACAGATCTTGATTAGAATTTCAGGTTTACTAATTGAGATTTGTCTCATTGGACTTGAAATGGAAGTTATTTGTTAGTTCAAAATAGAGTATTTCACAATGTTGTTTGGATGAACACAAGATTGTTTTATTGAATGTTAACTATAAAGTCTTCTCAGATAGTATTACTTGAATCTCTTCTCTTCCTTCAGAATCTTTCCCCTGAATTAATAAAATTCAGGAACAAAAATAATTTTTTTAATAATTATCTGTTTACAAGTAGGTTCAACAGCATTCTTCCCATCACCATGCCCAAGACAATTGTTTTTACAGCTTCTAACTATATATATCAAACTGGGTGAGCATGTTATTGCACCTTTAAGGAAGACTGCCTGCTTGTAGGGGTTAACATAAAGCCCTGAGCAATATCAAGCTTCAGCTGTCCAAAACTGGCCTGAGTTGAAATGAATACTAAGATTAAAAAATAAATGAACATTTAAAAATTATTTTTAAAAACACTGCCAAAATCCAAAGTAATGAAAGGAAAAAAAATGCTTGGAATAATAGAAACAGAAAATCAATGCATTGTGAAAAAAAGCAACAAAACAACATTTAGAAGAGGGTTCATTTGGTACTTGACCTGTGTTGTTGCAGCCACCAGCAGCTGAACTTTTCTGTCCTGAAGGCAAAGTTCTGGGCATGTGACCAGCACATTTTTGCCAGAGGAAGACAAAAGGGGGAGGAATGGAAAGTGAAGCTCTGGGATGAAGCGAACCCTGTCCGTATCTGACAGAAGAGTCAGCTGGCTCTCCCATGCTCTGGCATAGATGAAGCAAGTGGGAAAAACTGTGGCCCTTTTGGTATCCACCCTTGGCAAGCTGCTGTGTTAAGGAGAAGATGACTGCCTGGAACTGGCCCTGCTGCTTGGATGTTTACACCTTTTGTGTGTACTTTACCGCATAATGTTCAAGGCAAGAGAATCAGACCAATTTACAGTGACACGTCATTAGAATTTGCAAACAGTTCTTTAGCAGTGACCTAACTCCTGTTGTATTGATATCAGTGTAAGCTTTACAGATAATTTCAGTTGAAGAGCCAAGCCATCACTGAGCACTTTTGAGAATCTCACTTTAATGACATGAGTCTTAACTAATAAGGTAAAAGACAATTCCGACAATCTGAGGATTTTGGCCAAACAATGAACTGAGTTTCATGGGGAACTTCTGAGCAAGGTTTGATTGAATGAGGTCATGAATTAAGTGTTGTTAGTTCAATCTGTTATGCTAGTGATGACTCATATGCAAATTGCTCTGTGGGTGTTTTTAAGTGAAACCCAAACTGTATTAGTCAAAGTTAATTTTTACTGTATTCTTTTTAGTTCTTTTTTTTTTTTTTTAATCAAAGTAAAATTGCCAGGAGTGTAGTCACATGAGGAAAAACTGGGAAAGTTTTTTTGCAGATGCCCTCATAAACAAATTTCTTCACAGTACTAATATTAAGCAATTATTAAAAACTGAAAAACAAACAAAAAATATACTTGAACTGAAGAAGCATTTTAACTTACTTCATAAAGTAAGGAGAATCTGGGAGCAAAGGGCCATTAAGGAAATTCCCTCTTGTACTCCCTTTGCATTTTACTTAGCTGGTCTCAATTTTAGCTTCAGAAATATGAACAATATCATATCATTTGTCAAGACTTAGACATTTAATATACAGTCAAGATGTTCAACTCACTCCTGAAATCATGATTTGTGCTGCAGGGTTATATAACCAAGTGCACCTGAAACTGGAAGAAAATATTACAGTGAAAATCTAGGCAGACAGGAGTGACATAGCCTAGAAAGGATAGCACAGCCCTGGCTAATTACAACTGTGCATCTCCAGTACTGCTTGAAGCAGCTTGGGTAAACTGTGTTACTTTTGTAGCTCAAATGTGCATCTTGACACTTGGCACATATTATATGGACCAGCTGCAGGTTTTAGTAGGTGCTGTGTTATTTTCCAGCTATGTTTCAGAGATTACTTTATGCCTGTCCTGGGTTCCTCTGACAGCCTAAATTTTATTTTCTTTAAAGAGCAGTATCAACATAATGCCAAAAAAAATCTGTAATTTATGACATAATGCTATAGTAGTTATTGTTAATAGTTGATATTGCAATGTAAAGAGGTCCCAGTTTTACCTGAAGTCTTCGCTCATTTATAAGTTCAAGAAGAAGTGCCTTCCTACAGGTGGAAATCCTTCATGCTTGATTTCTTTTGAAGATCTGGAAGTGAGAAAGCAGGCAGTGCAGGTACCTATCAGAGAAAGATTTGACTTCTATATCACTTAGTAAGAGAACAGCATCATGCTGCATTGGTTCTAACCCCTAAAGATAGCATGAATTTCTATACTAGGCAACTCTAAAGTAGGTATTTAGCAATTATGCTAATACTTCAAATTCAAGGAAAAGTTTCAATATTTTAAAGGAACCAAATCTCTCTGCCTGACATCCCTCTATAATAGGGTAATCCCAGTATTTGACCCAGAAGGGGCTGCAGTCAAGAGGAATGATGGGGCTCACCCCCACCATTCACATGACAGCTGCATCTGAAGACAAGCCCTGGGTCATCCATCCTCCAGAGATAAACTTTTGCAAGCCAAGGAAGGGGATGTCTCAGAAGATGAGTGTCCTAGTTTGAGAAGGAGATGTCTGCCAAGGAATGCAGGAACCCTCCTGGAATGGAAAGAATTGTCACTTCCCGTGAATTATTGTAGTTTTGAAAATTTCTAGGTTTTTGATCACAAATGTGGGAAAAGGAATAACAGTTCTTTACTTATATATATAACACACCAGAACAAGAAACAACAATAACCACAACAAACACCAGCAACAGACTCCCTGCCTGTCACCCAGTTTCCTCTGTGTTGTAGTTATGGCTGGGAGGCAGGGAGGCTGCAGTCCAGTTGGGCGGTAGTTGCATTCCAGTGGAAAATGGTGGATGCAGTCCAGGCTGAGAGCGGTGGTCCTTTGGAGGTCCTGCAGCTCCCTTGGAGCTGGTGAGATGATGCAGGAGAGAGTGCGTCCCAAAGTTCAGGTAGGCGTCATTATATTCCCACAGGAATGTCCATGTACCTCCCCCAGGGCGGAGCATTTCCCAATGGAATGATGAGATAAGATAGTCTGGGAGGTTCTGGGCGGATGGGTGGCTGCAGCTGCCCATTGTCCATGATGGCCATTATCAGAGATGGCCTCCTCAGGATGGGTGTGATTATTGCTGGTGCTTTCAGGGGGAAGCTCTCCCAGCTGTGTCTTTTGTGAAGCCAAATGGCCCCTACCTAACCACAGGGTTTCCCTTATCTGATCTATCACCCAGCTTGCAGTCCAAGGGACTGAACATGCACTGCGCAGTTGTTGCAAAGGATCCATCATTAACAGCTCATCAGGGCTAAAGTAGATGGGATAGAATACTCTTTGAACCCAGGACAGTGAGGGAAGGGGCAGAGGACAACATTTGGCACTAATGATATTCAGGTTGCCCTATCAGGAAGATCTGTAGAGAGCTGAACTCATCTGGAATTTCCAGTACAGCCCCAGCACGATACCTTCTCCAGCAAGCCTCAATAAGAGTCTCTGACAACTTAATCCAAAGTAAAAATTATAAGAGATGGTCATCAGGTAGTTATTGGAAGAAAAAAACCCAAACAAACTCAAACACAAGTCTCAGGGATATAGAAGAGGTGTCATAATAAGCGAAGATAAAAGGCATGCTGTTGGAAATTATTATAGTGCTACAACCAAAGATAATAGTGGTGTCCTATGAATACAATAGCAAAGACCTACTAGTTCCTCTCTATCAGCTGAAAGAAATTTGACTAAACCCTAGAACTGATGTAATGGTGTCATCCTATTAATTACACAAGAAATTCATACTGGAACTGCTTCTCAAGCAAATTGACTTGAGCAGAGCATTGTCGTAATGCATATGGCTCGCTGATGAGCATTTCTTTGAGGAAGGTCTTACTGGAAAACAGGCAGAACAGGCAACGTCTTGACCATAAAAAGCTACCCCTGCATTCCTTCTGTAGGAACCCTCTCTCCCTGAGCTTCACTTTACTAATTTTCTAAACTTAAGATCATCTAAGTGTAATTAAAAAGTCCAAATCAATGAGTAGTAACAAACAATGAGCAATTTTTCTTTTACTGAGCAGCATTACAGTACTGTGTGTATTGAACAGAAGGGGCAGGCAGTGAAATATGATGCTAGACTAAAAGGAAATCAGAGAGTTCACTGCAGTAATATGTCACTGGTAGTAATTGTGCCATAAAATGAAAGTGTTTATTTTCAGTTTGATTCTTTTACTAAAATAAATCCTGTTGAGGGAATTTACCTACAAAAGTTATTTTTATATGTGTGCAGCAAATTTTTCTAATTATGCAGCTACTTCTGGGAAAACTAGCTACCACTGAAATGTAATGATATGTTTGTAAAAACAAGATTTAAGTTATTTTTCTGAAAGATATGTCATTGCTGACATTTTAATTATGTAATTCCTTCTTAGACTTCTAATTTCAATGTTGTTTCTATATTTCAAAAGGGAATAGATATGATACTTCTGAAAACAACAATAATAAATATACTTGGTGATCACATAAAATAGGTCTACATATTCTGAGCAGAGTGGTAATACATGAACCTCTGCATAAAAGAATATGAAAATTGCCCATCTGGTTAATACTGACAAAACACAAAATTTGACTTTGGAGAAATTGTTCCCCACAGGAGAGATCAGGAATAGCTTTTTAGTTTAGAAACTCAGTGAAGGTATCAAGTACTGTGCAGGTGGTTTTGCTAAAATCTGAAAATAAACCATGAGGTCTTCAAGTTCTGTGTGCCAGATTTTCTTCCATGTAAAGGGCAAACTATCTTTCCCAGCTGGAAAACATAAAAGGGAGCTCTGTGAGAGCAATATTCTCCATGGGCAAAACAGGGAACTTTGAGCCTAGGTACTAATTAACAAGCCTCACTGCCTGCTTTTGCAATAGGAGTTTCATTGCCTGCATATCACTGAACTGTCTGGATCTGCAAATCATGCTCAACCTGGGACCTCCAAAATATCTTTAAAATGGTCTTGTAAAACATTGAAATGATTACATTCTATTTCTATGATGTAATGGCAAGTATAAACCAACAAATTTTTTTAAGATTAAAAAAAGGAATTTTTTTTAACTTTTGAAATCTACAAGTGCAAAAAAACCCTCCAACCAAACAAGTAAACCATCAAAAATAGAAGTTGGAAAAGACAATCTCCATTTTCCCTTACTCACCAACTCATAAAACCCAAAATGCTATTCTGAAGCACTAAATCACTGCTTTTAGAGCATTTTCTCTCACTTTTTGTTTTCTGCATAGATGCATTCCTTTATTCTATTTAATAAACAAGTTGGGTTTTCTTTAAGGAAACAGCATGTTACCTCCTTTTTTACCTTCTGTAACAGCTCTCTTCTTTCCTGTTGTCTTAGACTTATTTACTTACCACAGAATAGTTTATGCATGTTTTAAAAATCATATAGAAACCTTAAAATTTTAAGGTATTTATATATGTACCTTAAAAATTTTGACTTATTAGACTAGTCAACACCAGTAGACAGCTGTTCAGGTTCTCCCAAAGTATGCTCTTTCCTTTTGAACCTCACACCCTTTTCCAGCATCTGTTAAACCAAAACAAGCTCAAGGAAAGTGTAGTCAGGGCAATAAAAAAGAAGAGGAGACGGGCCAAGGCAGATAATAATGCAAGTCATGCAGCATGTGGGGAGACGAGGAAAAACTTCTGCTGCAGGTGCTGGCAAAGTCCCCACAAGTCTAAAACTGACTCAGTCCCCAAGCATTCAGTGGCTATATTGGCATTATCCAGGCAGAAGTCTCGTACAACACTTTTCCCTGCTTTGTGTTCTATTGTGAATCAATACATCCTCATCTTCTTTTGCTGAGCTACTTGTGTATACTCAGCTGGAGTTTGATTCATGTTTCTGTGCACTTCATATCAATCATAACTGAATTTAAAACTGAAATGAATATATATGATATATCATCATTGGCAATCAAATGTTTTTATATTGCATTGACTTGCAAAGTGATGTTTATGGCTATGACTTTAAGTTACTTAACACTTAAAATCATGCTGCAAAGATGTGAGCCAGTGTCTTAGCAAATTCAGAGGCTTCACATATGAGATTGTCTACCTCTCTATTTTCTTTCTCATTGCTCCAAAGTTCAGTCTGGAGAAAAAGAATCTGATTAAATTAGGAATTAAGTAGGAATCAAGGGGAACATTTTCTGAACAATCTTATCAGTCAATGACAATAAGCAGCTTAAATAATCTATAAAATCATTCTTTGGTACGAACAAACAAATTTAAAGATCTGGGAATTGTAAAGTTAGGATTTGTCTTTCAGCGTGCTTGAAGTGATCCACTACATGTGGAAGTTTAAGTCAGGAGGGAAGTTTATACAGTTCTTAACTTCTAAAAACATAAAATACAAAACTCACAGTACACCTTCTGTTAATGAATAAAGTGGTTGCTTAGGAAATCAGTGATGCCTCACATCACAAAACCTGAGTCCAATTCAAAAACAGAAGCAATAGCTAGCAGGGTATATAATTTTTTGCATTTCCACAGAACATAACATAATCTCTCACGGTTTTGGGACAAACTGTTCTTATTTTTGTGTGTACAGTGGCCTATGAGCTTTGACTTAGCACAAAGAACATTCTGCACTAAACTACATTGCAATAATCTAACTGAGGAAAGTCATCTTGTTTAACATCAGTATAACTGATAACAGCTTTGAAATTAGATGGAAACTATAGTTCTTGTTATATTTATTTTTGGAAGTCTGATTTAGTTGCAGATTGCAACTTCAGTTCATTCAACTTCTGCTTAACAGAAACTGATTTTAATGAACATATAAAATGTTTTAAAAACTCCCCCATCAATGTTTCTCAGACTTACCAGTTTGTCTAATCAAAAAAAAAATTTTTTTTTGCATAATAAATTTAATATTTTATGGGATTTACTGAAGGAAAATCACTTCCATTACTTTTTTCATGATCTCCAAGTTCAGAATTGCAGTGTGCAGGTAACCTCATTGTACCATCTATAGCACTGCAGTTTAAGGGTTTAATTTCTTATATGTTGCACTAATTTTATGTCCAGAGAATATTGCCACCAAATGTCCAAAAGCAGTTGTGAAGACTCATAAAACTAAATATGATACATTACCTTGTTTCTGTAGATGTTTCTGTGAGCTTTGGTTGTTAGCATTTTTACTCCTGCCGTGTGCAGTCCACAGCTTCATACGCAACTACGGGATGCCAGAATAACATCATCCAGTCTTCTCAAATGGGAGCTGCTTCACTAAAGGCCTGTCCCCAGCAATAACCATTCTTTGTGCACAGGAAAACTCTCTTGGTTTCTGTGGCTCTGTCTGTCTTCATGTTGTGTAAAGAAGGATGACATGATCAGAGGCAGTGGGTACAAACTAAAATATTGGATGTTCTCTCAGAACATCAGGAAACATTTTGTTACTGTGAGGAAGGCTGAGCACTGGGATAGGTTGGCCAGAAAGGTTGTGGACTCTTCATCCTTGGAGATATTTAAAGGTGGCAACTGGCTCTGGGTTGCCTTGACTGAGCAGGGGGGTTGAACCAAAAGCCTCCAAAGGTCCCTTCCAACCTCAACCATCCAGTGATTCTGCAACTCTGTATAGCAAGAAGCAAGAAATGATGTCAGAGAGAGACCACTGGGCAGGACATTGAGTCCCCACCCCAGGGACCTACCTGTCCATCCTGAGGTCATGTCTGACCATGGTTTCCCTCAGCAGGACTGATCCTGACCCTCACCCACAGGCAGACATTTCAGCCCAGACAGCCTGTCCCTGACACCAGAGAGCTTCCCAAAGCCCAAGGCTGTTGTTGCCCCCAGTGTCCTCCAGCTGCCCTGCTCCTGGCTGGCATGGTGGGACAGGACGTAAGGACTTAAAGAATGCAGTTGAACGGCCTCAAAACACTGTCAAAGCCACAGAAGGAATTTCCCATGAGATAAACCATTGAACAAAAATTTCCCACAGTGTAGACTGTAGTGGGAACCTGAGATAAGTACAGAAAGGAAGAACTTGCAGCAGGAAACTGCTGCCTTCGTGCCTGGTGAGGAAGATCTGAGTAACCTGCCATCTTAATGCATCTGGACAAGAATTTGCATGGTGGTAAACTGGAAAGGAAACAATTGCTTACACACGTGCCATGCCAAGTTATGGGAATGGCATCTATGCCCCATGAATTTGGACTGTATATAGGTGATATCCCAGAAGAGTGACTCCAGGAGCCCTATCACTGAACAGACCAGGATGAAGAAGGACCAACAGAACACTGGATCCACTGAGTCTCTTTCTTCCCTTGCCCCTCTATCTTTCCGACATCTTTTACCCTCTCTATCTCACATTTTCTGTTAAATAAAATCCATACTATTAACTTTGGCATATGGTCTTGTTTGTCCCTTAATTTGGGCAGATGCAACTCTTAAGAATTGGATCCTAACGCAGGACCTGACTGCCAGGCCCAGCCCTGACTGCTGGATGGTCCCCTATGATTTAGGAAATCACCACAAAGAATCAGAAATTGTATCTCAAAATCTATGATACTCTGTTAGATACATAATAGACTTAGTCTTAGAGAACATGCAGGAAGTAATTTGTTCCCCTTCTACATGCACACATGGATAGAGCAGCATTTAGATTTTGAAGAGCTAACACATCCTTGCAGATGTTGCAAGCTACCAAGTCCTAGTAGACTTGTAAATGGCTAAAAGAGGCCTCAAAGTTTTTGGCAACTAAAATTACATCTGCACTGAGTGAGAAAACTGCATTTTTTTCTAAATTTGAGGGTAATAGATCACTTTGAGTGTCCTGCACTTCCTATTGCTTGGTCATCTACCAAAGGAAAAAATACTGTTGATAATATTCCCTACCTGTAAACAGATGTTCAGCTGTGAGATGGTTATGGAAAAGACAAGCATGATGAGTCATGCACACATGTAGTTGGTGTCTGAGAATTTGAAAGTCTCTTACTGAAACCATATGATAGCAGGCAAATTGCTTGGGGAAGCTGTGGATTTCTCAGATAAAGCATATGTTTTCTCAGATAAAGCATATGACTGAAATAAAATAAAATGTGATAATCCTGACTGGATTACTCATTTTATACAAATATCACTAATTCATTTTGCATTTTAATGAAACAGTAGACTCTATATTTGCTACAAGTTTGTACATTTCATGGCACAAAATATGATGCATACCAGACATGAGGGTTATAGATTCCAGATAAAATAAATAAAATAATAAAATAAAACAAAATAAAATAAAAGAAAATAATAAACAAATGCTTTCTGTAAAAATAGAGTAAGCAGAACCTGGATTTAAGTTTGTCTTTTCAACACTTTTTGTTCTTTTGAGACAGTGCATTTCAGTCATTCTTGAAGATAAAACAAATAATCTGAGACATGTTGCTAAGAAACATTAGTCCTAACATTACGTATATTGTCATTGCTACTGATTTTTAATGTATAAACCAATGCAAGTGTTATGTTTTAACATTGACGAACATGTTACACTAAATTCTGTGACTAGAAAAGTCCCCTTTGAGGAAAAGGGAGTGAGATTTGTTGTAATCATTCTGATTGTCAATGTGCTTTCCCAAATTGCATAGTTTTTGGTGAGGCTGTATGATGTCACAAATTTGTCTCTGCTTTTAAATCTATTCACACCCTACCCATTGCATCAATATTTCTGCCTTCTGTGGGGTTTTTCTTTGTTTGTTTGTTTGTTTTCTCTTACTTGATAGCTAAATTCAACATAAAAACTATCCAAGGCATATGAATGCTTTTTTTTTTCAGAAGGTATCTCATTTTAGTATTGCTTAAAATGCTAGTCTTTGGAAAAGATATGCTAAACCTTTAGCATATGAAGCAGAATGAAGATGAGTTAAAATGTTAACTTTAACTGAACATAATGTATGTTGTTTTATATCAAACCAAAGTAATTTTCCAAGTAAGAGCCTGTGAAACTATAATTATATTACCTTTAGTAAAGTCCTGTCTTTATTTACTTATTATTGCTATATTTAATTGCATTTAATCCAATATTAATCAACTTTGTCTTGAGCTCAGGAGAGTTTATAAAATACACTGAAATGGCTGTGCTACCCTCATGGAAGAAGTCACAATAACATGTAAAGACACATAGCAGACTGCAAACAAGTTATAAAGAAAGTTACTGTATTATTTGGATGGGAAAGAATGCTAGATATAATCTCCCAATTGGAGATGTGTTTTTTTTTAATACATAATTTGTTGTAGAAATGAAAGTAGGTTCTTTATTAGTCATAGGAATATTCTTTATTAATCACAAGAAATGCACCAACAGAGAGAGGGTCTCACTGTACATCTCTAGCGCCTCTTGCACATACCACTTGCTTTTGAATAATTGACAGCTGTAGCTGCATTTCAGACTTTAGGTACATGTCAATATATTTTGCATGGGAAGCCTTGGAATTAAATATTCTCTCCTCCTTTATTTTCACTATGTCACATTTATGTTTGAGATATTTTTCTTATTTTCTTAGCAGATTAAAGTCTTCTAAAAGGTTGAATTTTTTTTTAAGACAGATTTTATTGTGCAGCTAAATTACCAAAAATGTCACATGTAATGCAAAGATACTTTCTTTTTCTCCGCCTTTTGACTTGTGTGTCTATGGCTCATCACTGCAGAATTTTCCAAAAGGGAAGGAGAATCTTGATTCTCATTGCTTTACTTTGTGACTTCCCTTGTTCTTACAGAAGAAAACAATTTTATTTAAAGGTATACTACACTGGACACAACAAGAACTAAAGAGTGGCATAGAAAATATCTTATCCTGTAGTTCTAAGAGTGTCCTTGAAAGGGTTTTCCACAAAAACAAGGCAATGTTTTATGTTCACGGTACCTGCATTAAGATATCTCATCGGAGCACTGAGGAAAAAGAATTGTTACATATGAAGTGAACTCCCATACAAAAGTGTTGAATGCCACTTGAAGTGATTGTAAATGTTTTAATTTTACTTTTTAAAAGAAAATTTATCCTCTTTTACCCAGCTTTCAGCACCCTTCCCACACTTTGACCACTTACTAAGATGAATGCACTGAAAGAAGAAATAGTGAGTGTTCACACAGCTACTACAGCAGCAAAAAAAAGTTGTCATTCCCCAAATTTTAAATGTTTTATCACGCATTTTTATGGGATTATGTTTTTTAACCAGTCATGTATTATTCAGTACTTCCCATCTACTATTCATTATTATCTTATTAAAATTTTCAGTCATCATATTAGGGAGCAGAAACAATAAATAAAAAATGCATGTGGGAATCAGAATTCGTGTCTGACTGATTAATGAATAATGAAGGAAGGAAACATCATAAAAATCACCAAGGCCTGCTAAAGAACATTCATTAAATTATTGCCTCTCTTCTCTAAAAATCCCCCTTTCATCAAACCAAAATTGGGGTTTAACTAATCTGATAACCAGAAGGGAAGAATATCTGTAATAGATACTTTAAGCATTGTACAGAATATAAATAATGCAATACTGCATTGCATTATTCATAAAACCACATAAAAATTCAGAAATTATTCCTAGAATTATATAACTTATTTTTAGGGAGTCCTGTCCCTTCTGAACCTTCACATTAGCCTATCTCAGACACCTGCAGGGGCAATATCATTCACTCCTGTTATTTGTGCAGAATATTCCTCAGATCTTAGTGTTTATTAATCATACTGCTTTATGAGGCCAAAATGAAATGTAATTAGCTCAATAACTCATGCAGTATATGTCAATACATTCTGTAACTATATAATAAAATAAAATAACTGAAAAAATATTCCTAACCTATTCCTAGAATTCAAACTGCTTACCAACTAGTGAATTAAATACTGTATCAGTACACTGAAGAATATGAAGAAGAAGATAATACTCTTTGCTGAAAGTTCTTTTAGTGTAAAATGAAACAATTTTTTCTGCTTTTAAAAAATAAAAGCAAGATTAACACTTGAAGCCGGATGTGCAGCAAACGTGCTGGAGATCTGCTCTGATAAGAGTGAACCCATCTTTTCTTTATCATAAAGAATTAACCACAGTGAATTACTGTAACTTTTTCAATCCAAGCAATTGTTGCAGTCAAAAGATAGGGCTTCCAACTAGGTGGAGGCAACTTGTGAGCACTGATATCCATCTTCCAGAACACAGGCTAGAAGAGCCTCTGTTTTAGGCGTTCCACCCCAAACATAGTATGATTTTGATATCATTGAACCTTTTCCACTGGCATTAAAAGAGGATTACAGCAGGTAAAAATTCTTGTATGTAGCTAAGCACAACTTCAATATGTCAATACTCAGGAACAACACAATAATTTGGAGAGACTACAATGTTTCTGTAGAAGATGATGTGCAACTACACCTTGGTAATTAATTTTAGCAGTACCAATTTAGATCTGCTCACAGTCATTTGAGAGCTACAGCTCTACACAAACTCTTTCACTTTGTTGATATTTTCACTTGGCTAGTGTATTTGCAGATGGGCTTAAGAGAGGATGTACATTTAAGACTCAATTAGCTTCCTATGCAAACAGTAAGTTGGTCAATTAATTGAATACATTTTCCTCTGAGAGTATAGCAATTTTCCTAGATAAAAATTTTCAGTAAAATCCTACATATAATTTTCATACTGTTAAATCAAATGAGATAACAATAGTAAATCAGTTGTTTATTTACATTATGAATATAATAATAAAAATATTAGCTCTACCATGAACAATTTTGCAAGATTCTGGGCATGTTTTAAAGTTTTATTTGGATAAATTTTTCTTTGTAGGTTTCTAAAAAATAGTGCACTTAATTTAATTAAAATTACAGCTCCTTACTGCTTTCTGAGAATCAGAGAAATAATGACATGCCTTTACTACATTTCTTCCTAATGCCTGACATAAATTATTTTTCATTAAAATGTTGAAAATTTGTACCCAGAATATTTATGTGTAACATTACTCAGCCTATTGAACCAGACTTGAAATCTCTCACTGTTTTACAAAATTCTCTTGACATATTGTTTTACTTTTAATTATATCTATTTTTCAGAAAAGTGAAATAAAACCAGGCAGCAGACTAGGACTTAAAGAAAGGTAAGGAATTGTCACAGAGGATTATATCTCAAGTTTTCATTAAGACCACTTGCAATTGCTCATCTCCTTTTTGTGATTACAAAATATTTTCATAACTTCTCATTCTAGTAAAACCAGGGGAGAGTATTTTTTTAGTGAGTTTTAAGGACACAGTGATGTAAAGATGACAAGAAATACCAAGATCAACTATAACCCCTAAGTCTTAGAGATGGGAAGATGAATTAGAACAAAATAAAAGGTGTACCTAAGGTTTTTTTCCAAATTCTGAGCAAGAGGGTCATCTCCTGTATGGAAGTACACAGATGGACTAACTGCTATCAAGAATCTAGTCATCTGAACATTTTCATATCTTCTTTCTCCCTGTTCTTTGATAATACCACTTTTTTGAAGATCATAGCTAAAACTCTACAGAGGAATTCTCTTGTAGTCTGGAGTTGCTATGCAATTTAGTACACCCTAAGAAGAACTGCACTTCAGAGAGTTATAGATTGAGAGTGGAGGCAGCAGGACAGGACAGAGATTCATTTGGGCCCCAGAAAAAAAATTGTTCCGAAAGTAAAGAAGCTGAAAATCTTAATTTCAATTTTATTAAAAGAGAAATGTAAGTATAGTCCTCTACCTCTCCACTCTTCAGTGATTCAAACCCACAGCTCCACTTTTCCAAGCTCTGCTGATGCTTTTTGGGATGATACATCTGGTTTGATATCTACTTATGACAGTTTTATGCTTTTGCTCAGGATTAAATATAAAAGCTAATGATATTTTCTGCATCTTCAGGATATTACTGCAATGAATTCACATCTTCAGTGTTTTTCTTTTTCATTACCGTAGTAGAAACATGGAGAGCTATCAGAGAAACTAAGGAAATTTGCCATTATCACAGACTTCCCAGAATCCTTTCTGAAGAGAACCATGCTCTCTCAACTGCTCATTGCTAGTGGGTTTGAATATGTGATATTAAAAGGATAACAGTGGAGGAATAACAGAGCAGGAAGAAAGTATTTTATGTTGAAAAGGCATTCTATAGAATCATAGAATAATTTGGTTTGGAAAAGACCTTAAAGGTCATCTAGTTCCATTAGAACAAGACTGTTTTGTTGTTTTTTTTTTTTTTTAATTCAGGGTATGATTTTAAAAAAAGATGTTTATTTTCCCTCTTAGCTATTGAGGTTGTGAACCATACAATAATTCTTAGGTACTGCACAGCCATGTCTTTTAATCTTAGATACTTAGTTACTCTGGAGTTATTTTTATATATAATTAAAATATGTAACATTCTGACACTAATTTATAACAAAGAAACAAATCAGGAAAAATGAAGCATGAGTAGCCAGCTACATCTATTTAGAAAATTATCCTAAGGCAGAGAAATGATAAATGCTAACAAAGAATTTTCTTTTCCATCTTCCCTTTTCTAGAGAGAGGAATCAGCTGCCTCAGAGGGAAGAAGTAGAAGAATAGCTCAAAGTATTTAATTTTTCTACTTCTCCTTTCCTCTTACACTGTTGATTAAATGATGATAGCTGGAGGGAAGGGTTGCCATCCAGAGGGACCTTGACAGGCTTGTGAGATGGGCTGATGCAAACCTCACGAAGTTCAAAAGAACACAGTGCAAGGTCCTGCACCTGGGTCATGGCACTCCCAGACTCAGCTACAGGCTGGGGCGAGAAGTGATTGAGAGAAGCCCTGCAGGACTTGGGGGTGATGGTTGATGAAAAGTTCACCATCAGCCAGCAACGAGCCCTCACAGCCCAGGAAGCCAACCATATCCTGAGCTACATCAAAAGGAGCATGGCCAGCAGGTCAAAGGAGGTGATTCTTCCCCTCTACTCTCCTCTTATGAGATCCCACCTGGAGTACTGCATCCAGTTCTGCTGCCCCCAATATAAAAGGACATGGAACTGTTGAAGCAATTCCACAGGAGAGCCACAAAGGTGATAAGAGGACTGGAGCGCTTTCCCTGTGAAGGCAGACTGAGAAAGTTGGGGCTGTTCAGCCTGGAGAAGAGAAAGTTGCATGGAGACCTCACAGCAACATTCCAGTGTCTGAAGGGGGCTACAGGGAAGCTGAGAAAGGACTTCCTTGTCAGGAACTGTAGTAATAGGACAAACAGTAATGGGTACAAACTGAAAGAGGGGAAATCTAGGCTGGATATTAGGAAGAAATTCTTTACGGTGAGGGTGGTGAGACACTGGAACAGGTTCCCCACGGAGGTTGTGGATGCCCCAACCCTGGCAGTGTTCAAGACTAGGCTGGAATAAGGCCTTGAGCAACCTGGTCTAGTGGCAGGTGTCCCTGCCCATGACGGGGTGTTGGGACTAGATGATCTTTAAGGTCACTTTTGACCCTTAACATTCTATGATTCTGTGATTCCACATCTGAAGTGAAACTGTTCACTCATATTTTGATACAAGTATTTATCTAACTGAATTTAGAATTTAAGTTACAATTCAATCTTCTAAAGGACTTTCCTTACGGTGAAAAGCACTATCATAGTGTAGACATATATAAACAGTACCTGAAGAAATGTATTTGAGAAATAGAACTAAGATTTTCATTATGACTAATTTCTCTTTTCTATAGAACATACCCTTATCACAAAAGTTGCACATGAGAACACATTAATTTTAATACTGTTCAAAAATGAGAGATAACTATATCAAAATATTATGGATATTGATTTTTAAAAATATATTAAATAAGGGGGAATCCAGCCAACTTCAGTCAGCCTACCTTCAATCTCTGGTAAGATTGTGAGCAAAATCTCTTACAAGCTTGCACTACACATCTCAGGGACAAAAAGGTGATATGAAACAGCAACGTGTGTTTAGTGTCGACAAATGAAGTCTGACCCACCTAATGGAGAGTCTGGCTCTGTGGGCAGGGAAAAACCAGTTGATGTTGCATGCCTTGGCTTTAGCAGTTGCCTTTAGTCTCCTTATCACAAAATTAGTGAGACAATGGCTGGATAAGTGGAGATTAAAGGTGATTTGGAAAACAGATTTTACAGCTGGGCTTGGTCGCTGTTGTTATCACTGGTGCAAAGTTCAGCCAGCAGCCAGAAAATAGAAGGAACTCTCAGTCAGAAATCAGTACTGAGACCAACTGGTTGAGGTTTCCATTAAAGACACAGGTGATGGGATGGTGAGTATTCTCAGGAAGTTTGCAGATGACACCTGACTGGGGAGACGGCAGTCAGCATGCTGGAGGACAGGGCTGATGCTTAGAGGGACCAGGACAGACTGAAGAAATAATTTGGCATAAAATGGACTTAAACAAAAATAAATAGAAAGGCTTGCAATTCTTGCATCTGGACTACAGTAATTAAGGATAGAGCCAGCAGGTATAGAAGAATGATTTTTCACTCCAGTTTGGCACCTGTAAGATCTCACCTGGAGAGTTATGTTCAGACTGGACAACTCCAGCGCAAGAGTCTGGAGGAGATCTGCCAAAATCGTTAGGAGTCTGGACAACAGAACATGTGAGGAGAGACTTGGAGAGCTGATGTATCCCTCCTTCCTTCCTTCCTTCCTTCCTTCCTTCCTTCC